>CM067382.1:12415088-12479153 GCA_034510155.1 Eucriotettix oculatus
TTCAATTACGTTGGTTATTTGTTGGTAAATCTAGTTGATTTAATAATTTGAATATCAAATGGTAACGAGTTGTCCGTGAGCTATATTTCCGATCATTGCATTAGAAGTGAATGGATCCTTTGCGCAGCATCCGTATTATTTCCCGTTGCTTCTCGGCCACACACGACTATGTGCTGACCCTGTATCCTCGAGTTATCTTCTCTTCGTTGGGAAAGAGGATTGCATAAATTGCAATCTTATAGCGCGATGACGACGTGAGGGGGGAAGGGATTTGCTGACCAGTCGCAACGGTTCGGCCCAATATCCGGACCCCTTCCCATACACAAAATACAACTACAACAAAAAAAATGGCAACGGGACAAGTGAAATATCCGCCACATAATTGATGACTAATGTTGGAACGATTTACAAGGTTTAAAGTAGTTTCATATTGCTGTAAGGGAGAAACTACTAAAAATCTACTGGAGCGCAATAATGTATTGGTGGTCTTGACAGCTCCGAACGATTAATACATCAGAATAAAAAAAATTAATTAATATAATTACGACGTTTTGTCCACCTTTGAAGACATCATCAGGTAACTTTTAATTGAACAACACTATTAAAGCTGTGGATGATTTTCGGTCGTAACCCTCGTTGGATTCGTATTTGTATTGTATTTGCTAATAATCTACAATTGGGCGCAAGCCCGGTGGCAGATACATAATTAAATATACATAATTATAAACTAAAGAAAGATAAACATGTTCCGTGGATGCCCTGAAAGAGAAAAGAGAAACACTTCACTTCACTTTTTTTATATTCGGAAACACATTTATATTAAATAAATATCCACTTCACTTCACACGTTTTTTCAGATTTGACCTAAATTTATTTTCTTGAAGAGGATTTCCTCCAAACACCCCCACAGGTAAATTATTCCAGTCGTTGATAGTCCTATTTAGGAATGAGAATTTGCCAACATCTGTTTTTTGTTTTCTATATTTCACTTTGAATTGGTGATCCCATCTACCTATATAACTGGGCTTTTGCATTTTGTAGCTAATTCCAATCCATGGTTTTTGCCCCGTATAAGCTTATGCAGTCTTGCTTTCTCCCTCCTTTCTGACAAGACCTCCCAACCTAGCTGTTTTACTTTTTCCTTCCTATGACCTGGCCCTACTTGCACAAAATTAGCAGCCCTTTTCTGAACTTTCTCTAATGATTCTATTTGATTAATTCTATAAGGATCCCAACAAGCCGCCCCATATTCCAAAATTGGTCTAACTAGAGATAAGTATGCCACCTCCTTTGTTTTTGAACTTCCCTTTTTTAAGTTCCTCATAATGAAATGTAAGGAATTCCACGCTTTTCGGGCCGTGAAATTCACTTGTTCCTCCCACCCAAGTCTATTGTTGAAAAATATCCCCAGATATTTGCAGCTCGTTACCCTTTGAATTTGTTCCCCACCTATTCTATATTCTGTCTCATTTAACAAGGTGCGTTTAGTAAACGAGATTGAGCTGCTTTTCTTTCCATTAATTTTCATTTTATTTTCCAGAGCCCAGCTATTAACTTTATCTAGATCTTCTTGTAATAATAAAGTGTCTTCCTCGTTTGTTACCTTTCTGTATATGATACAGTCGTCAGCGAAAAGCCTTACCCCTGACTTCAAGTAATTCGGTAAGTCATTAATGAATATTAAAAACAGTCTATAACACACAATTATCCACATCTCTAATAGTTTTGTCCATTTAAAAATTTACCTGATTAAGTCCAGGAAGATGGACGAAACATCGTAATTATATTAAATAAGTTATTCTTAATTTTTTTGCTGTAAAAATTGGCAGTATTTTTTTATAAAATAAAAATAATGTAAAAGCCCTTATTTTTTATTTTTAGTAAAAGTTTGGTTCTTCTTTACATAAACTATTTCCCTGTGGCTGTGACTGTTCGATTTTAAATGAATAATGGCCGATTTAACATCTCCCAGGCGTATACTGTTATAATACTGAATATAGAATGATTTCAACATTATTGTCTATGTAATATCGATTAATTTATTTTTCTGATTAATCTTTGTTTCTTGGCATGAATTGTTAAGAGTTTTGGAGAACTGCAACAACGTATTGTAACGGTCAAACACATCTACTCGGATTTTGGCGGTTTAGGAGTCAAAAAGAAAAGAGATATTATTTAACAAACAGGAGTAATAAAACCCAGATCGGGGATTGTCCCGCGATCGTCGGAATGTGGGGACGAATTCTGGGAAGAAGCGTGGATTTCCCCAAAAACCTTGGGGGAGAGGGGAAAACTATTCTTCCCAGAGAAGAGTAACGATAAATATGATTGGTAAACATTCATCCCCGTCGCATTTTGGATTCGAATTAAAGAAGTGGGGAAGAGGTATTAAAAACCCTAGCAGACTGGTAGAGAAAGGGAGAATGAGGAGACGAGACCGATTGATCACATGATATTAGTGGCAGATTGTGAGATTTCAGCGCATGTGATCACACATTATCGGACACGAGGCGAAGACTGGGATTGTTCTGAGTCAGGGACAATAGGAACGGTTGCGAGGTGTGATCGAGAACGACCCAATTAGGAGGAAATAGCAGCGAGTGAAGACACTGATACGGTAATTACTCCTGTAACCTTTTTGCTGATTTCCTATACTGCCAGGTCTGAGTATATTTTGAGTGAAATATGTCCGCTCTATGAAATGTCCCATAATATATGACTGTGACTGTACAGACTTAGAATTCATAGTCATAAAAATTTTATTTGTATGTTTTTTATAAAAATGTCATGTTTATTATAAATAATTGCCGTCTGATATTAAAATGAGACATTGTAGAAGTTCTGTTAAGTTATTAAGTATAAAGTAATTTTTTTAATATAATGGATGTTCATTCTTAATGTATTAATATTATAATAATCTTGACCATGAAACGCCTAAAACTGCTAAAACTGTTTCTCTTCCAAGGTTTCTTTAGGACAATGGAAGATGGTCCATTATAATTCGGTCCTTTATAATAATATATTTTATTGCCCTAACATACGTGTACACAAGTTTAAATATTTTTTCATAATTTTTTGACATGGCTCGTTTTGAGTTTTTCAACGTCATAGGTTCCAGTTAATGTCCTTCAAACCAGAAGGTAAGAAGGTTGTGTAAGGTATTCTTTTTTAGAAAATTCTCTTACTTAGCTTTTCAGTGATGTTTGAATTTACACTTTATTATAATTACGTAAAATTTTATGGTCAATTGTAATTATGTCTCCATGTCATCTTTATATACAACATCCCTGTGTACTTGTTTCGTAATTATTCTCCCCCTAAACAGATTTTGATTGAATTTTTTTGTCTTTATGGGGTCACCTACAGTTTGACCCATTAGTTGGTGCTGTTGTCGAGATCCAGAATTGTTTTCTTAATTTTCTGGTCAAATTTTCCGTTTTTTTAAATGCATATTTTGTGTATCTCAGATGAAGAACATAATTCTAAATTTTTAGCCTAACCGTTTGAATAATCTGTGACATTTGACTTAAGGCTCAATTACGTTCATTGCGTCGTATCTTGGCATTGTTTTGACATTTCGATTTAGGATTTGTAAATTCTGATATATTCCGTGTATTGTAATTTCGTGCATACAGAGTCTATTATTTATCGACTAATTAGACACTGAACAAATGAAGTGTATTTGAAATAATTTCTGCAAAATAGTTATTAATTATTTTGGTATTAATTTTGTGTATTGTTAACCTGATCAGAGTCCAGATTAGGGCCGAAACACGTAGTTATATTAAATTATTTTTGTTTTACTAATTGTTTGTGTTCGGCCTCATTTAATGATGAATTTTCTGCAAATGTGAAAGGTGCATTGTTTGAATTACCATTTATACACACGTTCATTCTTCGGCATTTCGTCTAACCTCCTAAACAAAACATTTTATTTTCAGCGTTTATTTGTTCAATTTCGATGATAGGTGGGGTGAAGAGACAAATTTTCGAAAATGTGGCGTTCTATCACGCGTTGAAAAAGAGATTACTGTCGAATTAAATACAGCAGTGACCTAATATAAATAAATTACCGGAAAATGGCGGGACACCAGTCAGTTTTTTAATATAATTTTGATTTTAATGAAGTCTGTGTCTTGTAAAATTTTCAGAATAAAAATGTATAAATTGTAAGAATTGCTTACTTTGCCATATTTGTACTTTATACCATCTTTCATAAAAATCTAAAATTGTAAGTTTAAGTTTCTTCATTTATCAAACGTTGAATGTCTCATTTACAGTTTTATACGGACGTTGGAGTAGATTTTTCTGCTGTTTCTCTCTTAGTTGTCGAATACGTTTTCTCCCTATATTTAACTTTTGAGATTCTATTGTATGTAGTTTAACATTGTCTGCTGGCTTTGTCCAATGCAGAGCAATAATTCTACCTACCCATGCAACATTTTTATCTCTGACAATTCTTTTAAGGGGTCGCATCAAGTGCGAGATCCTATACAATAAGTTGTGTAACATGCGTAAATCAGGCCCTGGAGATGGTGTGATATTTAGGTAAAGCATGAATATAAAAAAAATAATTGGGTAGAATTTACTATTAAAGACAAAAATATTTTAGCTTTAGTGGCCAAAAGTCAACCTCATAGTCCAATCATCGTTCCAAAAGGTTTTTCCCCACTCTGACTCCATGGTTTTAATCCTTCATCGTCTTTGGGAGGTGTAAGATCTGGTGTCGAAGCCCTTGATAATAAGGTAGGAGCTATCCTCTGATACCGTTTGAGCCAACTGCCTCCTAAAACTGGTAAAGAAACGGAGAAGGGAATGCAGCGACCCCACATAAAATTCCTTTCCCCTCATTCGGAAGGGCCTGTGACGAGTACCAAACAGCCAGACCAACCAAATTTAAGTTTTCTAGGTTTCCCAGGCATTTCTTTTAGTTGAATTACCGGTTAGGATCCTTAAAGTACAGCCCGGGGATCCTAGTCAACCCTTGGCTAACTTTCTCCACCTTCCACATCCCCCCTTTCAGTTTCCTTCCTACATTATTCAATCGGAGTTGCTTGTTTCAGGATTTCCCAAATGTAGCCTTTTATGAAAATAAACGTTTCTTTTTTCTTCCTACTTTCTTTTCCTGTTTTAATTGAATTATTTCTATCAAATTCTATGGTTGCTCTATCGCAGCATTGCTCACCAATATTAGTCTTCTATGTTTCAATGATAGGTTGTTGAATCAAATTGGCAGCGTTCCAAATGTATCCACAAGATTTCAATTAGATTAAGAATTTATTTTCAGTCTTGTAATATACCATTTTCCGGCTTCATTTTTAAATTAATTAATTCAAATTTAAGTTTGACACTCGTCAAATGAGATCCAATTATAAAGGTTTTTCGGTGCAAAATAATGATTTTTTAAGTTACCTGCAAGAGTGTAAGTGAAGTATCGCGACACGCTGACCACTGCACTCTCGAAGACTGGCCGATAAAGTAGTCATAAAAGGTACAAAGGGAATAATATTTCCGTAAGTTGATGGCTATGATGCTCAGCTTCCACTCCACTCTCCAACAAAACGCTGAGATAGAAATAAAGCCCACGGCATAAATGATGCAGAAAATCTGTATTGGCCGGAGGATGCCTTAAGCCGACTGTCCACTTGACTTGTGCCCCAGCGTGGCATCGCCTCCACAAATACATTTACTGCCCTTCCTTTTCTTTTCAGCTTCGGGAGAAACGTTCCTGTTTCCTCGTATTCAGTGACGTTACATTCGTGTTTGTACCTTGCCTTTCCTACACTATGAATTCCAACTTTAATATGGAAAGCTGTTTTAACATTTTTTATTAAACATATATCCAAAATATTCTCATACTACTACATAAATTTATTAACCATAAATTACTTTAGGAAGAAATATTTGTTTCGTAATTTTAGGAGTCGATTAATAGAGAAAGGAGAAAGAAACAACATAGAAGAGAAATGGGCACTATTGAAAGAAATACTAACAAGATAAACTGAAGAAAAAGTAACTCAGACCAATACGAAAGCATGGGTAATAAAGACGATTGATGAAAGGCGGAAATATAAAAACGCCAGAAATGAAAATCGTAAAGGGCTGTACAGGCGCTTGACGAATGAGATACATAGGAAGTGCATAGATTCCAAAGAGGCTTGGCTGTACGAGAAATGCAAAGCGGTTGGAGAGTTCACGGTGAAAGGGAAAACAGACGAAGCTTAGGTGAAAATCAAAGAAACATTCAGAAAGAGGAAAACTATTAATACGAATATCAGGAGAGCGAATGGGAAGCCAATTCTGGATAAGGAAGAAAAAGCAGAAAGATGGAATAAATATCTAGAAGAGCTGTAACATGGTGGAAATATAGATCAGTCAGTAATAGAAGAAGAAATGGAGGTGGATGAAGAAGAGTATGACAGAGATTGACAGGGCGCTGACAGACCCGAACAATTGTAAAGCGCCAGGAATTGATAACATTCCAGCGGAGTTGATAAGATCATCGGGCGAAGAAGCAATATCATGTCTGTTCAGGTTTAGCTTGCAAAATCTACTAAAACAGGTAGAAGATTTTAGTAAAAACATAATAATACACATACCGAAGAAGGCTGGGGCAAAATATTAACGAGAATAGTTTATCGGAGGATGGAATGGTAGTTACGAATAATGTAGAGACAAGAGAAGCAATAATGACTTTTCTGGTAATTTTAGAAGACAGAATAAGAAAAAAATAGCCTACGTTCATGGCATTTGTAGATTTAGAAAAAGAATTTGATAATGTGAACTGGAACACACTTTAAGGATTTTGAAGAGCACAGGAATGAAATATCAAGAAACGAGGCTTATACATAACCTCTACAGGAGGCACTCGGCTATAATTAGAATAGAAGATCAAGAAAAGAATGCAGAAATCAAGAAAGGAGTAAAACAAGGATGCAGTCTGTCGCCCATGCTGTTTAACTTGTATAAAGAACAGGAGATGAAGCAAGATAAAACTGAATATGGAAAAGGAATCATACTGCAAGGAGAAGAAATAAAGACCCAAAGCTTTTCCGATGGTATTGTAGTATTAGGAGAGTCAGAAGAAGACTTGGAAACCATTATAATTGGCATGAAGATGGTCATGGAGAAAGAGTTAAATATGTGGAATAACAAATGGTGTTAGATTGGAAAAATGGATATTTTGACGGAAGTTAAGGAATTCTGCTACTTGGGAAGCGTAATAACCAGGGATGGTAGAAGTATAGAAGAAGGCTTTCGTGAAAAAGAGGAATTTACTTACGGGTAATATAAGTGTGAACATTTGGAAGTCGTTGCTAAAATTTTTCGTATGGAGCGTGGCTTTATATGGGTGCGAAACGTAGACGATAGGAGTTTCAGAAAGGAAAAGAACAGAAGCCTTTGGAATGTGATGCGAATCACTAACGAGGAAGTTCTTAACAGAATAGGGGAAGAGCGAACAATATGGAGGACGTTGACTAATAGAATAGATAGATTAATAGGCCACGTTTTAAGACATGAGGGTCTTGTAACATTAGCATTAGAGGTAAGTTTGTGTACTAAGAACAAAAGAGAAAGGCCTAGGATGGAATGCGCTAAGCATTTTATAGAGGATGTAGGATGTGGTATTTATGCGGAATTGAAAAGGCTTGCGCAACATATGTTAGCATTGCGGGTTGAATCAGACTAGTCTTAGGATTGAATACAAAAACACAACTCACTACAAACATAACATTACAATTGATTAAATATGGGTATTTGTACTAATTAAATAGTAATAAATTTATATGCTGACTTATTGGCTGTCTTTTTATTTTTTGATATATAATATTATATTATCTTCTAATGTTATGAGCAGTGATATTTTATAAATTAATTATATTAAATTTAATAACTAATAATTAAGAAGACATTCAATATGTCATCATGTAAATGTATTACTATTTATTCAAAAGCAACGTTTAGTTTCCTTCTTGAGATTTCCTCAGGTGTACTACAAACATAATTTTACAAGAAATTAAATATGGGTTCTGTGTTACAATTTTCAATATATATATATATTAAAAAATTACAAATTTAGGAATTTATCATATTTACTTCCTGATCCCTCAGCCCAAAAGATTAACTATGTACATGTGAAGAATTACATGCATTACGTGTGAAGAATTTAGTGTTGCGGACAATTTATTGCATTTTTTAAAATCTGAATACTATGCTGAAATTTAATAACTATTCGTTTTAGCAAGGAATTTATGATCAACCTCAAATCATTGTTGTATTTTTAACCTTATTTTACACGTAAATAAGAAGGAAAAAGTCTAAGTGATTTTTCCTTGTCCGAGGGCTATTATGTTCTTTATGTAATTATCAATATTTATATTGTATAATTTGTACTTCAACTTTGAGTTAAGAAATTATTACATACTTTAATAGATCCAGACACGTAAGAAATAGTAAGTCGTAGGAGAAGGTAGGGGAGTATTATGGTCATGGGGGAGGAAACCTGGCATATCATTAAAAATTACCATTCATTATATTCCTACAAATAGCCACAAGTCTTTTTACACCTGTAACTTTCAGGAAGAGTTTTCTCAAGTAAAACGTATCTTGAGATGTGCTTCAATAGATTTAATGGCGTTAACTTTTCCAGAATAATGTTAACTGTGCCGTAAAAGAATTAATTCCGTTTTCCCCACACTACAATCGCAGTTCAGTGGCACCACTGCTCATTTAGTTTTAATCTCCAAGTAAAATTAACTTGACTGAGTAAAAATATGTCATTGTAGGGGAAACACATCTCTCGTCTTCAAAACTTTCACCGTTTATGGCAAGAAGGATTGAGAGAGTAGGAAAATTGAAGATAAGTGAAACTATAGTCGGCGCCCCGAATATGTAATATCACGACTCGCATCGTCCGTTGGTGTTCCGTGTGCGGAGAAGTACTTAGATTTAATACAACATTTTTGTGGGGTCTATTGTAGTAATTGTGGGAATGTTGCGTTCGTACAGTAGTAATTTAGCTTTCCTGTGTTTCCTTAGTTTCAAATTCTGTTTCTGCCATCTAATCAATCCGTTAACGGAAACATTTCGTTCTCTGAGCATAACCGTAATCCAGAAGTTATTTAATTAACATTGATGAGATCAGGTATGGAGAATTGAATGACAATTAGATAAGTCAGGAATTGAAGGACGAAAATTATATTTTAATATAAAATTATTTAGTAGATTATTAGTATGTTAATGGAGTTATTGACGTGAATGAAACAAAGGTTGTAGGAATTTTGTGGGTTTTGTGCAGAGAGGAGAGAGACGAGTCCGCCATTCATTCACATTAAGGGGCAGGTTCGCGTAAGACAATGGAAGCTGCTTGAAGTGTCTTCCTTTGGGACGCTGAGCCTCATCCAGCACTCCACAGCTTCTACGGACAGAGGTCACCTGCGGTTCCCGTGGGAAAGGCTTCTGAAGCGTCCAGTGACCTCCCTTAGCAAGCCCATGTCCGCTCACTTACCTAGCTGATGTTTTATGCGTAAACTTATCGAAAATCCCCTTCTCGGGTCCTTATTCAAAAGCGATGTGGTGGGGGAGGACATTCATCTCTCAGTCTTGTGGAAGAGATTCCCGCAGGAGGAAAGCACACGCTCGACACTACAAACCATGCATATTTATACTTCTTATCATATATGAATCTAAAAATATTTCCAAGAAATGTGCTTCATTTTAACCCTTGAAATACTTAAATCGGTTATTATTTTCAAGAGAACCCTCAAAAATTTTCACGAGGACATACCACTCGGTCCAAACTAAAAATACTCCAGCATATACCACATATCACAAAACTAATAAACACCACAACCAGAAATCAAATTAAAAATGTTATTTATTTTAAAAATGAAATATACAGTAACATTACAGTATGGCGCCCAACGTTGGGGCTTGTTGTTACCTGTTCAAACGAACATAAGTTATAAAATGGTGCCCCAAGTGGGCTGATAACTGTTTTCACACACAATAGTATCATTACGACATTATTCAAGAAGTAGACATGAAAGTAAGCAATTAGCAGACAAATTAAACCGACAAAATAAATAGCAGGTCAGATATTTATTTAACGTCAGATTTTTCTGCAAATTCTATTCTTCTTTATAACATCAGTGTACTTTAAAATAGGCTCTTATATTTAATCTTATTCAGGAATAATCAGTTTCATGTAATAAAACAATCCACAGAACAATGGATAAACCACGAAGTACAAATGAGTTATTGACGTAATATAAATGTGTTTTGTGTCTTCTGTGGGAAGCGCATACTTTTTGGTATTATTTTTGCAGTAAATTCGCCGTGATTTTGGTGAAGGGAAGCGAATCGGAGAACATCAACCTATCAATTCGTGGATCCAGGCCTCGGAGGAAAAACTGAGAACACGCGTTGTTAATATTTTTATTTTATTAAGATATTTACAATCTGTTCAAAAGAACATTTAGCAAATTGGATGGATGAATGACACATGAGGGGAGAAGTGGTCCAGTGATCACGCTCCGTGATACATGAATACAATAAAATTAATCTTCACAGATCTGTTGGCCGCTTCCTCTTCAATCTGCGACGAGAGGTTAGCTCATTTGCTAGATGGCTGACCTCTTCGTTATGGTGTCCTGGGAGATTTTGACGATAGTTACTGCTGATTCTGTGTATTTCCTCTTCTATAGTAGGTATGGCTAGGTCTTCATGTATTGTTTTGTTGCTGACGAACCAAGGTGCGTTTAAGATGGTACGAAGGATTTTTGACTGAAGACGTTGAATAATTTTTGAATTTGAAGGCTTGGTGCACCCCCATAGTTGGATACCATATGTCCATATGGGTTTAAGAATACATTTATATATGAGTATTTTATTTTCTGTTTTTAATTTGGAGTTTCTGCAAAGTAGCCAATGCATTTGTCGAAGCTTGCTCTTGATGTGATCCCTTTTGGATGTTAAATGCGGTTTCCTCCTAAGTTTAGAGTCTAATAGTAAACCAAGGTATTTGACTTCGTTGGTGATGGGTAATGGTGTATTATTTATTGAGACATTTGGACAGTTTGTTTTCCTGGTGGTAAAATTTACTTGCACTGATTTATTAGGATTTACATTTATACGCCAAAAGTCTAGCCATTCTTCAAGGTTATTTAAATGATTTTGTAGAGCAGCAGCAGCTGTAAGGGGGTCATTAGCTGCTGTGTCATCAGCGTAGGTTGCAAGTATTGTGTTGTTTGTTTCAGGTATGTCCGCTGTAAATATAAGATATAAAAGTGGTCCCAGGACACTACCCTGTGGTACTCCAGAGGCAATTGGATGAATTTTGGAAATGCTTCTGCAATGTCTAGGAAAGCTGCAACACAAACCTTGTATTAGAAAACAGGGTTATTTGTAAATACAAGGGGAAACCAAAATGTTGCCTCTTGTGAAACATTTATTAACGTATTATAATTTTGTGCTTAAATTAAGTCATCTTCAGTCTCAAGTGTAACCTATTAAGAATGATTAAATATCCATAGTCGTATACATGCCATAGCAATCGTCCAATATACTAAATGAAACCATTTTTAAAAAATTGAGATATAAACAAAACTTTTCTTTTATACAAGTATAATTATAGGGGTGATTGGTTTTTAAATTCTATAGAATCTTGTTTTAGAATCCCCCCTCCTTGATCAATCAAATTACCTCGGAGCCATGTCATGAAACATCGGTTTAAATATCGTTTTATTAATATGATTTATTTGTGCCTTATTCATCCTCCCATTTTCAGTAACACGCGTCTTTAATATCACCTTCCTCTAGCGTTTTATTTTAATGACCATTGTGGTTCTGTTTCGTTTTCGGGTTGAAAGGATGATGTTTATTGATACACTTCCCTTCTCCAACAACACAGTAAGACTACTGCTATTTGTAACTCCAGGCCGTACATGAAATATACAAATAGAAGGGCAGACAAATTTTAATAAAGTAAGTTAATAACCCCAATTTTAATGTGTAAAGTTTTAGGTTGGGAATAGTTTGTCTGCTGGTGTAAAATAAGAAGAGAATTGTGGCAGAGATGTTAAAGCGTGGAGTCAGGAGAGAGTCAGTTGTTCATTGGGAGGGAGAGGTATATTATTGCTGGACTAAGCAGGGCATATACATAAAAATATATTTTTAATAAATAAAAGTTACATGTTTGTACTTACAATGCTACAGTTCGTTGAAAAATATATTACTCGTTCACATGAGTGCGTTATTTTGCTATTCGGACTGCTCAAATGTTTATAGTTTGAGTCAAAATACAGCTTCCGTTGGAATCATACGTAGAATGTCGTCGGAATATGAAGGAAGTTGTTTAGTTACTGTGCAAGCTCACTTAACTATCATTTCACGAAAGTCATTGAACCCTGAAACGAGTCTATGACGTCATCGTGACGTCTGAATTGCTCGAGAATGTAAGCCACTGGCGCCCTTTCTGTTCAACTACATTAAATCATTGATTATTAATAAAATGATACTAAAACGATACAATAGAGGGTAGACTACTGCTTAATAATATAATCTGTAACTTCAGGCCGATGAAAGCAGTAGTTTAGATTTAGATTTATTGTTGTTTCCATTAATCCTTGATTGAGGAAATAGGATACGTCATACATTAAAAATTAAAAATGAACAAAATAAAGTACATAATTAAAGACAAATAATCTTAAAATAAATTAATAAAAGAAAATGTATATAGACAAAAGTCAATATAAACACAACACGGACACACGATGTCACACACGCACACACTGAGGAACACGCAATGGAGTTTTAACTACTTGGACCAGGAAACTGCTGTCCTTCCCTCTGTAGTAGCTCCAGGCAAACAAACAAAAGAGCAGAAAAAACTGAATAGAAATTTTAAAGATATGTGATGTGCTATTTTACAAGGCAGATCATTCAAAACTTTTTGCAGAAACCTTGATTTAAATACTAGAAGGACGATTAAGAAAATCCTGTACCGAGTAAAACGCGCCATTTAAAAGAATAGTTTTACTCTGCTTCACGAAGCTTTTGTAGATACTATTTTTAACCTCTGGCGGAAGGCTGTTGTATAAAATTATCCCGGTATTGTGAATACTTTTCTGGTGTAGAGCAAGGCGATGCTTGTCCGACCTTAGAGCAGAACGATTTCTGGTCGCGTATTCAAGAAACTCGCCATTTGTTTGAAACAAATTAGTGTTTCGCTTTACAAACTTTAATATTTCATAAATATATACGCTTGGTAAAGTAAAGTAAGTAGTCATAGTGAAAATTGAGGTCAGAAAAAAATTAAAATCAAAGTCAGCTATGAAATAAAATGTTTGAAGAACGACACATTCAACACTTGTTCTACAATAAATTATAATTCTATATAAGATAACTACAATACAATGTTCGCAGTAGATACCTGTTGTGTGTTGTGGTATTCAGTCCTAAGACTGTACTGATGAAACCCTCCATACTAACCCATCTTGCGCAAGCCTTTTCACTTCGCACATCCCATATTCTCTCTAATCTGCTTAGAGATTTTCTGTTTCTACCCCACAAATTTCCCTCTAATGTTAATTTTACATCTTGGTCAACGTTTTCCATACTTTTCGCTCTTCCCCTATTCTGTTTATCCGACCATCTGATTTTCAGAATTCTCCTACAACACCACAATTTAAAGGCTTCTATTCTTGTCCTTTCTGCAAGTCCTATCGTCTACGTTTCGCACCCATATAACGGCACGCTCCATTACAAACATTTTTAAGCAACGATTTCCTAATATTCACTACTTATATTATCCGTAAGTAAATTTCTCTTTTACACGAAAGCCTTCCTTGCCTGTGCTATCCTAATCTTTATGTCTTTTATACTTCTACCATCCCTAGTTTTTACGCTTCCCAAGTACTAGAATTCCTTATCTTCCGTTAAAATATCCCTTCCCAATATAACACCCTGTTTCCCAAACTACACTCCATTATCTTGGTTTCCCCTCTATTAATCCTCATATTAAACTCTTTCTCCAGGAACCCGTTCATGCCATTTATTATGGTTTCTTAGTCGTCTTCTGATTCCTCTAATACTACAACATCGTCGGCAAAGCGTAAGGTTTTTATTTCTTCCCCTTGCAGTATGATTCCTTTTCCATATTGCGTTTGAATATTCTTCATTGCCTATTCAATATATAAGTTAAACAATATGGGCGACAGACTGCATCCTAATTACATCTTAATTACAGCTTTCTTTTCTTAATATTCCATTCTAATTACTGCTGCCTTTTTTCTGTAGAGGTTATATAAGCCTCCTTTCTCGATATTTTATTCCAGCGCTCTTCAAAATCCTTAACTTCCGTCAAAATATCCGTTCCCAATCTAACATCATTTGTTATTAAACTGTTTTTCATACTACACTCCATTACTTGGTTTTCCCCATATTAATCTCTTTCTACAAGACCCTGTTAATTCCAGTTATTATAGTTTCTAAGTCTTCTTCCGACTCCCCTAATACTACCATATCATCGGTAAAGCGTAGGGTTTTTTATTTCTTCTCCTTTCAGTGTGATTCCTTTTTCATATTCCGTTTTCGCATCCGTCATCGACTGTTCTATATATTAGTTAAACAGCTAAATTCAAATTCCAATAGAATTTTATATTCTAGAGACATTCATCAATTAGGTGGAGTTTGTCAAGTTTATTGAGAAATAAATGGATCATTTCTGCCGTAACCGTCGCTGGAGATGGTCCATGCTTGGTACTGCACAGGAGAATGTAATTTTCCTCTAAATGCTCACATGAATGCAACAAACCATGCAATAGTTCAGACTTTAGCTCACTTGATGGATCCTTTAAAAGTTCCTAAGCCTTGCTGTGCTCCAACTAAACTGGGATATGTACATGTTCTCTATTACCTGGATGAATCTGTCACTCTGAATAAATATAAAAACATGGTTGTGAAGAGTTGTGGTTGTCATTAAGGCGGTTTTTGTGCAAATAGTGTATATAATTCATGTATCATTGAAGACTTATCATTTTCATTAATATGTTTTTGTGTATTGTATGCTGAATATGTGCCAATATTTTGTACTATGATGTAATATACTTGGTTTATATGAAAACCCATTTCTTTAATATGTCTCAGTTTCCTAATTAAATAATTCACCACTACCCTACCCGTATATATTTTTTTTGTTCCAGTCTTTCTTTCACTTTGAAATTGTGAGAGAATTTTATAAGTTTACAATAGAGTAGTTATTGTTCATGGATCCTTTGGAGAAGCTTAAGTTTTGAGGAATTGAAAAAGCCAAATTTTGTTCTACATTATTGTAAATTTAAAGGACAGAAAACTTTGTTGTTGTTGAAAATCAGCCTGCGAGTGATGAATTAGAGCTTAGTCAAAGGATCAGTTAAATTGCTGTTTGGTGATTGTCCTCTTAGATATATTCTTTTTAGGGGGAGATGTAAGTAGATTCATCAGGCAAGGGGAACTCGTCCAAAGCGTGGTATTGGTGAAGGCAGTAGTCACAGTTGTGGTTGTCGCTGAGAAGCAGTACATCACGACGGCCACAGAACACGTCACCTGATCCTCTCCAAGCCCTCCCACTAGGCAAACAGCGAGCATGGCCCAATCTATTGCCACTTAATCTCTGCAGGCCCGATATTAATGTGTCAGTTTTTGCGATCAACTGCTTCGAGACGTACTGGCTCCTAGGGCTATAAAACACGCGGTCTTAGGAGCTTTGTCGCCTAGTTTATGGCCGGCCTCAGCTGATTTATCAGCAGCGACTCCAGATGGAAGCTTCAAGGCAAGGCGTCGGGAAACAAGGCGCCTCACTCCGATCTCAACCAACATCTCCTTTCCACGTTCTTCATTAAAAAAATTGTTGTAAAGTCAACATCAACGCTAGGGCTATCATAGAGAAAGACTGTACTCTCGTTTTCCATCAAAACATAGGGGTTGAAATTACACACAATTGTTTAAGCATTCCCAAATTTTTGCAAACGTTTATGCTCCAGCAAATGCCAGGTCTTTCACGTTTGTCGTTGTTCCCGTAAATGTCAGTACTTCAAAAATAATCAGTTGTTCACCCTCGTTCAGTTTGAAAACTCTGGAGTGTTTTCATGCCCTTGGGTGTCATGGCATCGAAAATTGGAGCCATTATTTTTATTAGCCATTTCTTCTCCCTTGTCGAAGAATATATGCAGTTAAATGTAATTTAATTTAGAATTTCATATAGACAGAACATAGTCAAAAAACACTTTCTTAGTATAATAAAGTAAGTGTATTTTTATGTTTCTTAGAAAAAGCTTTTTTGAAAAAGTTACAGGATATTGTTGATGCAATTGTTGAATATTTCTCTTTCAATAACTCTCCCGCCAGCTCTTCAACCCCCGCCCCCACCCCCCACACTTTCAGAATATCTTTTTGCACCTGCTCGTTGGTTGAAAATTTAATTCCACCCATGTGTTGCCTTCAGGGCGATGAAAACTGATAATCTGAAGGCGCCATGTCAGGGAACATCGGGCGTGGTTGATAATATCTGAACCAAATGAATCATAGAGCTACTTTCTGGCTAAGGCTGTGTGAGGACGGGCGTTGTTGAAAAGCACTTCTCTTAGTATTCATCCTTAGTTTTAAGTGTCATAATATTGAGCAATTGATTGTCTCCCCTTAGAAGAAATTAACATTCAATGAATAATAGATTTCGTAAGGCATAACGTCGTTGTATGCAAAAATTGTTGTAGTATTTCTTTTAGTTTTTTAAGGTCTAATATTGAGTACATTGATGCTCTTCAACCCCCGCCAGCACTCAACCCCCCACACTTTCAGAATATCTTTTTGCACCTTGCTCGTTGGTTGAAAATTTAATTCCACCCATGTGTTGCCTTCAGGCTGAAGGCGCCATGTCAGGGAACATCGGGCGTGGTTGATAATATCTGAACCAAATGAATCATAGAGCTCCTTTCTGGCTAAGACTGTGTGAGGACGGGCGTTGTACTGCAACAAGCCACTTCTCTTTCAGTATTCCCCTCCTTTTTAGTTTTTTAAGGGTCTTATAATATTGAGGCAATTGATCGTCTCCCCCTTAGACAGAAATTCGACCAAAGTAATGACTTTTCGGCCCCAAGACACTAAGGTGCCCAAAATTGTGGTTTTAAATTTTTGGCTGATATGGAATTGTTGTAACGCACCACTCCTTCTGCTCATAACTCCTTCGCCGTAAACAGTTTTTATTCGGACAAACTTTCGGTGGGTGTTATTCCTTTACGAGTAGAAAGCGGTTCAGAGCATAGACTCGCTCTAGGCGCGATTTCTCGCTGATGTATTCCAACATAACTGGGCACTGCAATACATGTTTTTGAAATACCGTGTTCCTGCGATGTTTGCTCTGTCAGGAGATCCCCCTTTACCACCCGGTGTTGCCGACCCTCAATAAACCACAGCTCATTTTGGTCATAGTACACTTGACACCTTTATATTGTTCTCTCTTCACCTATTCTGCTTCGATCTTCCTCGTTCGTGATCCCATCACCCATCTTATTTTCAGCGACCTCCTATAGCTTCTGTTTTCCTTTATGCAACTCCTACCGCATCCATATAAAGCGACGAACATTTTTTAGAAACTATAAAAGGAACGGCCAAAAAAGTCGGCATTAAATATATAAGTATTTAATAGCAAAAGCACTCATTGTTACACATCAACTGCCGTGACCGTCGCTGGAGATGGTCCAGCGCGACTCCAAATTCTTCACATGAATTCAATAATCCTTAGGACTGATGGAATCAAGGAGTAAATAAAATGTAATCCTAAATTATTAAGTTCTTAACCATGTTTTTATATATAAATTCCAAATTGAAACATGGAACTACGAATTACTTTATTAATTGTAGTAAGCCTGAATAAGTCTCAAAATGGTAATGAAACGTCGCTTTTGCTAATAAATAGGTATATATTTAATGCTGACTTTTTGGCTGTTTTTATATATTGCAAATATTTAAGCCAGAAAACAAAGATAATTTTAGAAATGATTTCCTAATATTCACAATTATATTACTCGTTAGTAAGCCTTTTCGTTTCCAAATAACTATCACATCCTCCATCCTACCCAATCAACTTAGCGGATTCCATCCGCCGCCACCCTCTTCTGTTAATACCCCACACACTTCCCACTAATGCTTATTTTACAAGGACCTCATGTCTCAAAACGTGGCCTATTAACATATCCCATCTCTCAATCAACGTCCTCCATATTGTACGCTCTTCCTCTATTCCGGTTATAACTTCCTTGTTAGTGATTCTATCCACCCATGTCTACTATACTTCTTTCTACCAGCCCTAGTTTTTACGCATCTCAAATAGCAAAATTCTTTAACTTCCTTCAAAATTACCCTCCCCATTTGTTGGTTTCCAAGTCTTCTTCTAACTCCCCAAATACTGAAATATCGTTGGAAAAGCGTAGGGTGTATTTTGTTCTCCTTACAGTATGATTACTTTTCCATATTCAGTTTTAACATTCTTAATCGCCTGTTCTATATATACGTTTAACAGCATGGGCAACAGACTGCATCCTTGTCTAACTCCTTTCTTGATTTCTTATTTATTTTCCGGCTATTCAATTCTAATTACAGCTGGCTGTCTTCTGTAGAGGTTATGTATAAGCCTTCTTTCTCGATATTTTATTCCTGTATTCTTCATAATCCTTAATAGTGTGTTCCAGTTCACATTATGAAACGCTTTTTCTAAATCTACAAATGCCTTGAATGTAGAATTGTTTTTTTTTCTTCTACTGTCTTCTCTAATTATACACAGAGTTAATATTTCTTCTATTGTCCGTACATTCTTCCTAAAACCAAACTGATCTTTTCCCTACTCAGTCTATTTGTCGTTCCATCTCCCTATATATTATTTTCTCCTCCGCATACCCCCTTTTCAATTCCCTTCCTATGCTATTAAAGGGGAGTTGCCTGTTTCAGGATCACCCTCATGTAGCCTGTTAACCCAAACAAATTTTCCGGAGGTATATGTACTGTGGTCGAAGACCTTGGGCATATGGTAAGAGTTGTCTGCTGATCCCATTGGATCTTGTGCAGACACGGAGAAGGGAATGCTGCGACCCCACAGCAAACTCGTCTCTCGTCGTTTGGAAGGGCGTGAGAATAGTACCCAATGTCCAGCCCACCTGATGCATGATTTCTAAGTTTTTCCCTGCATCTCTCTATGTGAAACACCGGCAGGATCCTTAAACCATAGCCCGGGGGCCCTAGTCAACTCTTGGCTACCTTGATCTACCTTCCGCATCCCCCCTTTTCAATTCCCTTCCTATGCTATTAAAGGGGAGTTGCCTGTTTCAGGATCAACCTCGTGTAGCCTGTTTACCCAAAAAAAACACATCCCCCCATTTTACATTCCCTTTCTATGCTATTAAAGGGGAGTTGCCTGTTTCAGGATCACCTTCATGTAGCCTGTTAAACCCAAAAAATAAACATCCCCCTTTTACATTCCCTTCCTATGCTACTAAAGAGGGGTTGCCTGGCTCATGTAGACTGTTAACCCCAAAACAAACCGCATTCCCCCTTTTCAGATCCCTTCCTATGCTATTAAAGAGCGGTTGTCTGTATCAGGATCACCCTCATGTAGCTTGTTAACCAAAAAAGAAATCACATTCCCCCTTTTCCATTCCCTTCCTATGCTACTAAAGAGGGGTTGCCTGGTTCATGTAGACTGTTAACCCCAAAACAAACCGCATTCCCCCTTTTCAGATCCCTTCCTATGCTATTAAAGAGCGGTTGTCTGTTTCAGGATCACCCTCACGTAGCTTGTTAACCCAAAAAGAAATCACATCCCCCCTTTTATATTCCCTTCCTATGCTATTAAAGGGGAGTTGTCTGTTTCAGGATCACTCTTATATAGCCTGTTAATAAAAAAACGATAAAAAACATTACGATAATGTGTGTTTTGAGGTGTAAATATCACTGAAGTTCATCAGGTAATGTGTTCAGACCATCAAATTGGTTTGCGCATGAGGTCGTAGAGTTTCTCAGAGCCTCCTGTCACCCAGAACTGTGGTGTTTCCTCGTCTTCCTTGACTTCCCTCACGGAGGAGGGAAAACGGCGCGTGTAAAGTGGGATTCCTCGCTAACGACCGCGTCAGCTCCCTTTTTTTTCCCGCAGCAAGTGAATCTAAGTGGCCCTTGAATCCCGGCGATCAGCTCTCTAGCCCGGGGAGCTTTACGGGACGCACAATTACCCCTGGTTTTTATCAGGCTCCAACCCTCGTCGTCACCAGGCAACAGGTGGCAGATTTGCGCCGAGGGGGAATCCCCCCGCAGCTCATCCCTCTCTCTCCTCCTCCTCCTCCTCGGACCAGTCCGAAGCGGCGGACTCGTGGCCCGTAAAAGTTCATTTAAAGTGGGGTTTGTTCCAACATGGCAAATGTAAGCTTCCCCAAGAGGCCGCGGGGAAAGCGTAAAGCAAAGTTTGCGGCTGCGGGGAATGGAATTTAGAGGCTACGAAACATTTCACTTGACATTTGTTCCACTTAAAATCTACATAAAAGTAAAGAAATATAATCTTGCCTCCTTGCTACGTTAATCTCTATCCGCGGAATGAGACTATTATCTCACTTTATACAGTACAATAGCTGGCTTTTATTCTACAAACTAGCTGTGTGAGAATTCATTTATTTTATCCCGCTCTGTATTTAATTCGCCAGTAATCTGTTTGTCAACACGTGATTAAACCATCAAAGAGAGCGTCACATTTTTGAAAATTTATCATCTCACACCACCCCCTACTTTGACCGATGAATTTCATATTACCGAACGCCATCAAGTCAATATATTTCCACATATTTTAAATAATCACAGCAACTTAAAAAAAAAGTAAAATACTAACAACAACGGGAGAGACACTATCAATCTCACTAGCCAAAAATATTTGTTTGCAAATATCTGCCGTTTAGGTACGTTTTAAAGAATATCCCCACGGGTCGTAGTAGTGTCCAACTCCTACAACACTTACTTGATTTCGGATCGCAAGGAACTTGTGTACAAAATTTAGTTGATCTTGCTCCACACGTTTAGATTTTTATATGGCGCACAAATATTCCAAATTGAGCAATTATATTTATAGGATACTTGTATCATATATTGGATCCCATTAGCGTGAAATAATTTATACTGGTATTCCTGAGATGATTCTTTAAATTTTCAAGGAGTTTATTAAATTTTGTTTTACATTGTCCTGGTATGGACCCTCTTCAGGTTGAACTGAATTACAAAGCACTAAATTATAAAATTACAAAGATGTTGCAGTAGAGACAGACAATATAGTAAATAAAGAAACCAAAAGACAAACATATTTAAACCAAAGATAATAATTATACATTTAATAAATTACAACAATTACATGAAGTTGGCCACATGCTTGAATAAATTCGGTTATATAAAACATTAATAAAGCCAGTATGTATGTAAGCGAGACATGGATGTGGACATTGTCTGATGTTTCTCGAATAGGGATTTTTGAAGGGAAAATTCCTAGAAGAATTTTTGGGGCAGTTAGAGAGGAGAATGGTGAATAAGATATATTAAAGAACTATAGCATTTTATGGATCTCCGGACATAATAGCAGATAGCTGGACTGAAGTGGATGGGACACATTCAAAGAATGAGTGAGGCGGAAATAGTAAAAAAGATGAATGGAAAATAGACCTGAAAGAAGCAGGATAATTGGAAGACCCAAGAATAGATGGATGGATGGTGTACTGCAGTTTGAAAATTAAGAGTTGATGGATGTTGGCCAAGGGCAGAAATGTCTGAAGGAGTCCATGGCCCAGCTAGGGCTGTAGCACCAGATATGATGATGGTATTAAAAAGTATAATTTATTCATTAAAATAATAGTTTGATTTAAGCTTTTTTTCACGATAAACAGCAATTGAATTATCTCGTTTGGTAGGTCATAATCTATCCTGTTGCAAGTTATATATGTCAAAGAAAGTAGAAATGCTTCTGTTGAAGCGTATAGAAAGACAAGAATGGAAAAATGGACTATAACCCAGGACCTCCCGTTTTCAGGGAGGAGGGGGGGGCGGGGGTCCTACCACTGAGCTAATCCGAGTCGACGTCCAAGGACTGAGTCAACATTCCTCCTAAGCTTGGCTCACATACAATCCTTGTCATTCTTTTCTTTGTTCTAAACATCTTTTGGGTAGGAAATTTCTTGTCCTTAAATAGGGGAAGGAAGGAATGTAACTGTGATCATCGTTAAACACTAAAATTTCACATAAATTCATTAAATGGTACAGTATGGGAAACGTTATGAGTCACGGAGCGTTTGAACAGACTCCATACATGAAGCATTTAGCGTAGCCTTCACATTGCCTCTTATTTATACAGATGTATGTGCTGTCCGAACTGTAAATTACTAGTGGCATAAGTAAGGTATAACCTTTGGTCAGAAGAAGAAATAAATGGCATAGACGTATTCGTGCAGAAAGAGTTCAATATGAGTATTAATAGAGGGAAAACCAAGATAATGGAGTGTAGTTTGGGAGACAGTGGAATAACAAAGGGTGTTTTTGAGATTTTGAGGGAAGTTGAGGAATTCTGCTACTTGGGTAGCGTAATAACTAGGGATGGTAGAAGTATAGGAGACATAAAGAGTAGGATAGCACAGGCAAGGAAGGCTTTCGCGAAAAAGAGGAAATTACTTACAGGTAACATAAGTGTGAATATTATGAATCGTTGCTAAAAATGTTCGTATGGAGCGTGCGAAACGTGGATGATAGGAGTTGGGGAAAGCAAAAGAATAGAAGCCTTTGAAAATTGGTTATATAGGCGAATGCTGAAAATCAGATGGGTGGATAGAGTAACTAACGAGGAAGTTCTAAACAGAATAGGGGAAAATCGAACAATATGGAAGACGTTGACCAAGAGAAGGGAAAGATTAATAGGTCACGTTTTAGGGCACGAGGGTCTTGTAAAATTAGTAACTGAGGGAAGTGTGTGGCGTAAGAACAGAAGAGAGAGGTAAAGGATGGAATCGCTAAGCAGATTAGGGAGGATTTTGGTTGTGCTGTGTATGGGGTAATTAAAAGGCTTGCGCAGGATTGGTTAGCATGAAGGGTTGCGTCAGACCAGTCTTAGGACTGAATACCACAACATCAACAAACCTTTGGTATTAAAATATTTACCATAATGGCGTAAGAAAAAATTGTATTAGAGGATAAAGCAGTATTTAAGGACAAGATGCACGAGAAGGATTACTTAAAAGAAAATATAAATGACAAAAATAGTCTGTGTTTCGCAAACAGTAAACCGCTGTGTGAGCGACTTGATCGGGTTTAATTACGAACTGGAGCGTTCAATGAACCATAATTACTGAATAGTAAGATTGTATGCGTGAGTAACACTGAACGGCATTGCTGCCAACTGAGCAGGGATATCACTACACATTTCACAATTATCGTTTTTTATATCATTCTGTATTCACGTGAGTAAAATTTTTCCAAATTATGCGACCAAGTTCATATACTGCTTGACTAGTAAAATATTCTCAAAGTTCTGAAGACTGATGAAAGCACATAATTCTTAATTTTGACAAAAATAACGCTCCTTGTCATTGACAGAAGTCACCATTAATCGTTCTTCCTAGGAAATTTATTAATGTTAAAATTATTTTTTAATACAATTTTATTAATATTTTACTGCATCAAAAACTTATATAATATTCCCTGTCTTACTTTTACTAAACAATTCACATAATGGCATATAGACGATAACAGGAAAATATTTATGAATACGCTGAAATAGATTAATTTGTTTATTCCCCTTATTTTGTTGCTGTAATCGATCCATAAACTGGCCTGATACAATACTCCATGCTAACCTATTCTATGTACAGGGCATTTTCATTGTTCCAAGTAGTCCATCCTTGGCCTTCCTCTTCTGTTCTTACCCCACACACTTCCCTCTAATGCTACTTTTACAAAGACGCTCCTGTCTCAAAACGTGCCCTATTAGGCTATCCGTTCTCTTGGCCAAGTTCCTTCATATTGTTCTCTCTTCTCTTAATCTTCTTAGAGCTTCCTGTTAGTTACTCTATCCGCCCATCTGATTTTCAGCATTCTTTTATAGCACCATATAACGCCACACTCCATGCGAACATATTTAATAATGTTTATATTTATAGTAAGCGAAAGTAAATTTCTCCTTTTGAGAAAGCCTTACTTCCCTGTGCAGTTATCTTAATCTTTATGTCTGCTATACTTCTACCATCCCAAGTTATTCTGCAGAATTCCTTAACTTCTTTCAAAATATCCCTTCCCAATCTAACATCCTTTGTTATTCCACTGTTTCCCAAACTACACTCCATTACCTCAGTTTTCCCTCTACTAATCCTCATATTGAACTCTTTCTCCAGGACCATGTTCATGCCATTTATTATGGTTTCCAAGTTTTCTTCTGAGGCCCCTAATATTATAATATCATTAGAGAAGCATAGGGTTTTTACTTATTCTCCTTTCAGTGTTATTCCGTTTTAACATTCTTCATCCACTGTTCTATTTATAAGTTAAACAGCATGGGTGACAGACTGCATCCATGTCTTACTTATTTCTTGATTTCTACTTTCTTTTCTTGATCTTCAATTCTAATTACAGCTGTCTGCCTTCTGTAGAGGTTATGCATAAGCCTTCCTTCTCGTATTTTATTCTTCTCCTCTTCAAAATCGTTAGTAGTATGTTCCTATTTACATTATAAAAATCTGAATATACAAATGCCATTAACGAAGACCTGATTTTTCGTATGGTGGCCTTTCATTCTTCCTAAAACTATACTGGTCTTCTCCTAACTCGAATCCAGCCTCGTACATACCATTTTCATTAATATTTTGCACGAATGAGATGCTAAACCAACCGCCCTGTGCTGTTCGCATCTATTAGCGTTAGTCTTCACGCCGTATTGGTATGATTATACTTTTTTTCGGCGTTCATTCTTTATCTTGTATTTTGAAAACTTTCCTGAACATCCCATGCTATTGCTTCTTCGCCCGATGAACTTATCAACTCCTCTGGAATGTCATCAATTACTGTCTATTTATCATTGTTCTGGTCTTGTGTCCGTGTCAAAGTCCGATATTAAAAAGTTTTTCCCCAACTCATGATCCACCTCGTCTTCTAAGATTGCTGATTGATCTATATTTCCACCGAGATATTTCTTGCATATTTCCGCCTTTTCTACTTTATCTATAATTGGCTTCCTATCTGTTCTGGTGATGTTCTTGCCTAGATTGTTACTCTCTCCGATTGTTCCTTTGATTTTTCTATAAGATTCGTCTATTTTCCCCTTCACCATTAAAACTTGAACACCTTTGCATTTTTCTTGGTGGCAAGCCTCTTTGGGTTCTTTGCATTTCCTATCTACCTCATTCGTCGGGCGTCTGTACTACTATTAATTATTACCATCTCTTGTAGTTTTTTATTTATGCCTTTCATCAATCATTTTTATTATTTGTTGTGTTACCTATGCTTTCCAATTGGTCTGCCCTTTTCTTCTTCTTTTTTTGCGTTGGCTGCTCTATTCATGTCTTCGTTCAAGTGTGCCCATTTCTCTTCTATATTGTTTCTTTCTTCTTTCTACAATCTATTCGTGATTTCGTCTTTGAAACTCTGAAGCACCCCTCGTTGCTTCAGTTTTTATAATTCCCAACTAACTGTTTTAATTATTTTCTTGAATTTCTTAATTTTAAGCCTGCATTTCATTATTATATTATGGTCCGATTTCACATCTACTCCTGGGTAGGTTTTGCAGTCCAGCTCCTGATTCCTATATCTCTGTCTCCTCATTAAGTAGCCCAATTTGTACCTGTCTGTGTTCCCCGGCTTCTTCCACGTGTGGAGTCTTCCTTCGTGTTTCTTAAACCAGGTATTTGTCACAACTAATTTGCGCAGGATAGATTGGAATGGCTGATTGAATCAGTCCAATCTTATTAATGATAACCACAACAACAACAACAATTTATGCTTCATGCAAAATTCTATTAATGTCTGACCTTTCATTCCTTTAACTAAGTCAATAACAAATAATATACGTTACAGAACTTGAATAAATCTCAAATTCATGATGAAATGAATAATTTAATATCCAACACAACACAATTCTTCTGAGTTATATTCCAGTTTCGACGATAATATGATAAATTTATTTTGTTTAATTAAACGAATAATTTCGAGTAGAGTAACGACCCATTTTAAACGAAATTCTTTTTATATTTTTCGGATAAAACCAGTATGTCTGTTTTACTTTGTTATTTACTATATAGTTATATTTATCTGACAACATTTAAACCTGGAAATAAAAATATGGCCGAGTCAGAAAAAAATTAATTCTAAGCACCGTTTCGTTTTTTATTGACCTTAATCGGCTTTAACACATTATATATCGATGAAATAAACAAGAGAAAGTAGTATCTTGTTTCAAATCGAAAGTGAGGTCACATCAAGTGTTCCTGCCAACGTACCAATCACCTGGTAAGCGTCTTCCTGTGACAAAACGTTTGTTGGGGACAAAACCACTAGGTTTTGTCATGGGAAGATTAATGACCCGCAGTGTGGCTGTCAATTGTAAGAAGTACTAAAGACCGTAGTAGTTTTACTTCTCATAATAATTTGTTTTTCTTTATTTCGTTTTGTATTTCTATTTCTTCTGTAGACTTAATTTGCTGCAGCTGACCAACCAGTAATCAGGTTTATGTCACGACAGTAAAATAATTTTATTATTTTTCTTTATCTTGAGCCCAGTATGGTCTTTAATCAGTTCACCACATGTTTTATTAATAGATTTTATCAATACCTCATTTCATATTACTGGACAAGTTTCAAGAAGAGTATTATGTAATTATTTTATTAAATTGTTTATGACTTGACAGTTTTATTTATTTAAACGCAATTAATAATTACCCTTCGTCGTAAATGACTGACTAGTTCCGTAACTTGACTAAAATTAAACTGAAGAATATTTTGGTTTATATTTGAGAAGGAATTAAAACTTTCACGCACGATGATCGATTAAAGAATATGTCTGGTCAGATGAATTTCTCTCGGTTCCTCCGATATTTCTTCTTTAAGCAGACGGGCGCTTTCAGGTCAATAATTTCTAAACTGCCCTTGGTCAAACCGGCGGAAAGCAAAGACCGTTGACCTAATTCACCTTTGAATACCCTCTTATCGCCGTAAGAAGTAGGCGTTGATACTGACTTACGAGCTGGCAGAAAATGCCAATTTTCTGCTTTAGTCTAGAGGAAAATCGCTCTCTCGTAGGTCATTCCGCCCCCCTTCCCCCCTAAGCTTTTGAGTTTCCAAACAGCTAAAGTCTCTGTGTGCATGTGAATTCCAAAAATAAGAATTTTCTTTGACTATAAAAGCCTTAGTACTTTAGTTCCTCATATCGATTTAAAACTTGTCATTTACTGAGAAATCCGTTTAACTTTCTCTCGTTTTATTGTGAAATACTTAAATGGCCAGTATTTTCAGTTTTATCATCAACTTGCTAAAATTTCATAGGTTTAATTCACAGCCATTTTGTGTATTGACTTTTTACCTTCATAATTTCTTACGTAGGCGAGACACTCTAAGCTGCCCGAGTAACTCGATCGAAAAAACAACCACCACAGGTTGCCCGCAGGGATCCGTGTGAGGTCCCATATTTTGGGACTTGTGTATGGAGAACCTGCTAACAAGTCTTTCACAAATGACCGAGAACGCGGAGGTAGTGGCTTATGCTGACGATATTATGATAGTTGTTGAAGGCGACTCAAGAACGGAGATCGAAACTAAGTCAATGCTTTGCTTGCAGCAAGTTAACTCGTGGTGTAACCAAAATAAGCTTGAAATCTCCAGGCCCAAAACGAGATATCTGGTATTGAAAGGCACACTCAAGCGGAATCCAGTTATAAAAATTAACAACGACTCGATTAAGAGATCTAAGACCCTAAGATACCTCGGGGTGTGGTTGGATGAGGGCAGAAAACACATAGAAGAAGTTAAGATGAAAAGTTCAAAAATAATGAACAAAATCACAAGCATAGCAGCAGCCAAATTTCAACTTCCTATGTTCATATTCAAACTATATCATGAGTCCATTCTAGCAGCGATAACGGGATATGCTGCTAGCTCATGGGCACACAGATTGAAACTGGCAAACCCAAGTAGGAAAATCCTCCAAATTCAAAGAAGAACCTTGATCAGAATATCTGGGGCATACAGTACTACATCGACAGACGCACTAACAGTTCTGCTGGGTATAGTCCCTCTGGACCTAGAGGTGAGAAAGAGAGGTGCTCAATTTTGGCTGAAAAGGAACAATCAAGGAAAAATAAATGATATATTAGGCAGAGAAGCTAGATGCAAGAGAGAAATTGTTGAAATTATCCTTGATATTTGGCAAAAACGATGGGATGAATCTAGCACTGGCAGAAGAGTCCATGGCCTTCTACCAGATGTTAGAGAACGACTAGCCATGTGTCACCTCCAACCAATAAAAGGGTTGATGCACTTCCTCTCAGGCCATGGACCATATGGGCTGTACCTTAGTAGGATAAAAAGAAACAAGGACACCCTGTGCAAGTGCGAAGAGCTAGCCTCTCCTCAACATGTAGTGTTTGATTGCCCTGGATATGACATAAATCAAGATGAACGGAATGCCTTAAAGGACATGGATCTAAAAGTTGTAATCAGGGATCCGTATTTAGTAACAGTGCTCGAAAATATAACAAACCAGATATCCCGGATTGAGCTAGGAAGATATAACTGCAAACAACCTTAGATGGAAGCTCCATAGTCATAAAGGAAAAAAAATCGATTTTCTCTGAAAAGCGGGTAGAGAGGAAGACGGTTGTAACTGCTTCAAACAATTCGACACTTCTTTGGGTCCCTCAAAGATGTTGTGACTGACAACACCATCACTCTCCTGGACCGGTAATCCCAGGAACCGGAGAGTAAAACAGATATGAACAGACAAGGATATATACACTCCCGACATCTTCGTATCAATATGGCGGTAAATATGAAAAAAAAATACACTTGAAGAAGCCAGCTTAAACCCTCATATCCTGGACGCCGGAAAATGAGGGAAACCGGAATTCCGGAGCTGGAAGTACAACCTGTGCTAGAGAAGTGGAGATGCAGGAAGGGTGGAGGAAGCGAACATTGAAAGACTGTCTCCTGCCTCCAAAAGGAAGCCCAGGAGACAAGAATAGAGCAATGGCTGACCTCCTGCGTCTCCACACATCTTTTACTGGTAGAACTTATGCAGGGAGAGCGTCTGCATAATACACAGTCTGCTCTACAGACCCCCTGCAAAAAATATACTTCCATATTTGATGTATATATATATATATATATTATAAAAAAATGTTAAAAAATCTCAGTCTGTAATGTAATGTAAAAGAAGATGGAAGCAGATATGACTTAACATAGTTTTCCTCTCCCTTCAAATTAGAGCGCCCGCTCTTTCTTCCCTTCCATATTCCGCCAGCTGTGATCTTACAGCACTTTCCCTTCAATCCTCCCACTCCCATTCACCCTATACCCTTCTGTTTTTAGTTTTAGTTTATTAGTTTTATTATTGTTTAAGAAAATAATTATTTATAAAATAAAATAGAATAAATCTGTAAGACAAACATTGTAAGAAATTAAAATAAGGCCTGTTATAGATACTCAAGAAAACAGGTTATTAGTGTAATTAGTGAATAAAAAAAAATTTAAAAAAATTTCTTACGTCTATTTTGGAAAAATCACAGTGACTTGTCTTTATTACCAGGGGACAAATCGCTGGCAGCGTACGGCCAGTTTACTTATGCCGGACGCAAGGCGACGTCTATCCAGGCATCTGTTCGCGTCCTCACAAATCCTCCTGTAATGGATAAGTCCCCTTCCCATCCTTCTAGGGTCGTTTCATCTCAGTCTGAGACGCTTTATGCGCATATTGCTCAAGGGTTTTCTCGGCACACAACGTACAACGGACCCGTCTTTAAGGGTTCCCTGTGCGTTTGTCATCCTAACAATGGGTCATTACATGTCAAGTTGCCTAATTAGAGGAAACGATCCCCGTGCGACCTTATCTGATTTTTGCCAAATTTTTGCAGATGGGTAAATAATTCCGAGGAATACCAGACATTGTTTTCTAGTAAACACCACTAGAAAGAGCAGTATTCTTTGTAACAGAAAACTTTTTGGTTAATTTTGGAGTCTTGACGGATAAAGTCTCAAATTTCAGGTCGAAGTTCACTGTAGTGTGCACCGATTAGGTTCCTTAACAATTTACAATTTACACAAGGAAGGGAAGTCTCTAACCGTAATACAAAAGGGTGTACATTACAATGCTATTAGCATATTTAATAAACTTCCCACCTCCATTAATTAAAAATAAATCCAAACAAGTTCAAATATGAACTAACTAACTTCTTACTAAGCCACTCCTACTCTGTTGAAGAATGTATGAAGCTGAATGTATCATAGGGTAGATATTTATAATTATGAAAGAACATTATTAGAACACTAATTTTTTAGTATAGGATGTAAAAATATTTATCAATTTTATATATAAGGAACAAATTGTATGTCTTCTGTATAGAACTTAAGAAAATCTTATTATAAGTTAAAAATTAATGAATAGTTACAGTATTTTCTAATATTAATAAAGCAAACTATGTAAAATCTCTGACTCGTTCCACATCCTTGAAGCTTGTGCTTCTCTATAGGATTTATGGAATATGATTTTATTCTTATACTGTAGCCCAGGAACCTTAATCAACCATTGGCTACCTTGCTCTGCCTTCCACATCCCCCCTTTTCAATTCCCTACTTATGCTTTTACAGGGGACGTGCCTGTTTCAGGATCACCCTCATGTAGCCTGTTACCCCTTCAAAAAAATTGACAACTATTAGCTTGAGCGAAGCTGATTCCTAGACTGATAGCAAACATCTATTGTTCACCACACCACCACATGTCTAGCGGTGTAGAGATTAACGAATCTCTCTAGCCAATTACCAGTATAATATTTAGAATAGTCAATTAAAATATATATTACTTATCTCTATTTCCTTGCCCTGGAACCTCTTTATGTGCACATGTATAACGAATTTGAAGAATTAAAAAAATTATTTACATCGTTGGTCTGTAATTCTTTCATTTCAGTGGGTCACTTTTTTGTAGTATTGGGCATATAATTCCGGTCTTCAATTCATCAGGAATTCTCTCTTTCTTCTAAATCATCTCGAACATTCTATGGATCGATGTTATTAATTTATCTCCACCATACTTCAGGAGTTTTGCAGGTGGACCATCAATACCACTTGTTTTTCAATTTTTTAAGTTCTTTATTACTATCTCTATTTATTTGATTGTAGATGCACTATTCTCATTAGAAACGTCAATTGATAGATTCTTATATGACTGGATTCTCATCTCTCTCAGTGGATTCCTTCTATATATAATTAAGATTTTTATTGTAAGTTTCATTAAAACAATCCAACTTTTTAATATATTTTATTTTTCTGTTAAAATTTTTCCAGCATTATCTTTCACCATTGTAATTCTAACCACTATCTACAAAGTCTACTCGAGTCTTCAAGATATATGTGAAAAAACAGAGATGGGAAGGTGGTTTTTGGAGAGGAAAGAGTGAAATTAATCAGCTATTAGCACTGAAACAGATACTAGAAAAAGCAGACGAATATAACATAGAAACCCATCATTTGTTCATTGACTTCACCTCAGCATATGACAATGTAAATAGAACAGAACTATATATTGCAATGGAGAAGCCTATGAAAATGGTTAAAGTAACAATGGAAAATAGTGAATGCCAAATCAGAGTAGGAACAGAATTATGAACTCCAATAAAGACGACAAATGGTGTGAGTCAAGGTGACTTGCACTTGCTATCTAATATAGCACTGGAAAAAGTAATAAGAGATTCAGAATTTCAAACAAGAGGAAGAAAATTCTACAAATCAGTCCAAATATTAGCATACGCAGACGACATAGATATAATAGGTAGATCAGAGGAGGATATAAAATGAATCTATTTAACTTTAGAGAGAGCTGCCGAAAAAATGGGATATAACAAAGAACTATATTAATTGTATGGATCTCAGGATATAAAAACAGATACTGAAATATCTCGAATGATGTGGATAAGACACATTCAAATAATGAGTGAGACTGAAATAGGAGAAAGAGTAATGAAAAATAAACCTGAAGGAAAAGTAAAATAAGAAGACCCAAGAAAAGATCGATGTATGGAGTACTGCAGGATACCAGGAGTTTGAAAATCAAGAATTTATGGATGTTGTCCAAAAACAGAAATGTATGTAGAAGAATTCTGAAGGAGACTGTGGCCCAGCTAGGGCTGTAGCGCTAGTTATGATTATGATTTCATCGTTAAACGACGTTTTAAATACACAAGAAATTTAAGGAAATTTTGGCGTAGAGCATAGAAGCCGAAACTACAGTTTATTTCAAAAAAGTCTCATAATATGAAAAAAATTTATTTATGAATTCTACAAGATTGGATGTCTTAAAATCTACCCTTTTAAATTCATAAAATGTATGAGAATATAAGTAGGGAAATTTTAGAAAGTAGGTGAAAGATTACAAAACTTACACGGGAAAAAGAACTCCAGATTAGAATTATTTCCCAAACTTAAAAGCTTTAGTAATTTTAAAGCACGTTTAAAACTGAAACATTGCAAGAATAAACTGATTATGTATAAACTATTAATTTATTATTATTCCATGAGGTGCAATTAATACTGGTGTTTAAAAAATAATAATCTGAAAGAAGACAACATCTGCTATTTCTATCCCCTCCAATACTCATGTAGTCTGTTACTACCAAAGAAACCATTTTAGTCTGCTTAAATATTTGGAATCAAAATTTCTTTGATTTTACCGTAAACTTAAAAGCTATTCATTTACCCGTCTTATATAATACTGGAAAAGGAATCATACTGCAAGGAGAATAAATTAAAACCCTACGGTTTTCTGATAACATGGTATTAGGGGAGTCAGAAGAAGACTTGGAAACCATAATAAATGGCGTGAAAGGGTTCCTGGAGAAAGAGTTCAATATGAGGATTAATAGGGGGAAAACCAAGGTAATGGAGTGCAGTTTGGGAAACACTGCAATAACGGAGGGTGTTAGATTGGGAAGGGATATTTTAACGGAAGTTAAGGAATTCTGCTACTTGGGAAGCGTAATAACTAGCGATGGAAGAAGTATAGTAGACATAAAGAGTAGGATAGCACAGGCAAGGAAGGCTTGCGGGAAAAAGAGGAATTTAATTACGGGTAATAAAGTGTGAATATTAGGAAATCGTTGCTAAAAACATGAGGGTTAATAGAGGGAAAACCAAGGTAATGGAGTTCAGTATAGGAAACAGTGGAAACAACAAAAAGTGTTCGATTGGGAAGGAATATTTTGAAAACTAAGTTGTTCTTCTCCTAAATCGCATTCTTTAACGTTCCATCCTCCTGTATACAATTTTCGTTAATATTTTGCATGCCTGTGTGACTTTTCTCTCGCAGGCACTTCCGTGATCTGTGGGGCTCACCTGACTATCGGGAATGCCTCGTACTCTCTATCTCTCTCTCTCCCCCTCCTTCCCTTCTCCTTCTCCCTTCCTCTCTGTGTTTTTCAAAGTTCTCACATGCCGAGATACTTTCGCCTATTTTGGGAGGCTTGTGTACTGGGGTCGAAGAACTTGGGCATAAGGCAAGGGTTGTCCTCTGATCCCATTGGATCAAAACTTGTTGAGACACGGAGAAAGGAATGCTGCTACCCCACAGCAAACTCGTCTCCCGTCATTCGGAAGGGCGTGAGAATAGACCTACCAGATGCATAATTTCTAGGGTTTTCCTGCATATCTTTAGGATCCTTAGATAATAGCCCGGGGGTCCTAGTCAACACCTTGGCTACCTTGCTGCACCTTCCGCATCCCCCCTTTTCAATTCCCTTCCTATGCTATTAAAGGGGAGTTACCTGTTTCAGGATCACCCTCATGTAGCCTGTTAACTCCCCCAAAATATATTGCATGCATGGGATACTAAAGTAGTTGTCCTGTGCTGTTCCCATCTATCAGTCTCAGTTTTCTTCGTTATGGATATAATTATGTTTTCACTAAAATCTTCTGGTATGCTTCGTGTTTCGTATACTTCGCAAACTATCCTGGACAGCCTTGATATTGCTTCTAGGCCCAATGATCTTATCAACTCCGCTGGAATGTTATCAATTCCTGGTTCTTTATAATTTCTCAGGTCTATCAGCGACAAACTCGGGTTTTAAAATTTTATCCCCCAACTCTTCAACATCCACCTCCTCTTCTTCTTCTATTACTGACTGATAAATTTCCACCGTGATACAGCTTTCCATTTATTACTGTTAAATAATTTTTAATTTTATAATAAAACTGTATTTCCTTGTAGGTAAAATCAGAAATCAAATTTCATTTCGTCAACAAAAATTCTTATTTATTGAACTACTTTTGTAAATGTAAATGAGGAATATTTTGGAGTTCTGTCGCTTTCTTTGTTTTTGAAATTTGTGAGTGGAGGATGCTAAACGAATTATTGAAGCAAATATGTCCTGCTTGCAATTGTCTCGTTTTTAACAGGGTAATTATTTTTACTCATTAGTACGGTAATTTCCACGTGGTGGGATCGCGTGTTGTACCGGCCTTACACGTTATTTCTTCGTCTTGGCTGGCGCAGCCTCCTCGGGGCCATGCATCACCAGACCCTCCGAATCCGCTTTCTGTTACATGGGAGAGACACTTTGCTCACACGCCGAAATCTTGATTTGTCTGCGGGGGCAAATCTGCAAGAATCCCCTATTCGGTACCTCCAAGCGGTGTATTAGTTGTCCCCGGATGGGGTGGTCGTTTATAATGGGTTTATATTTATATATAATTTAGAACGCCTCCGAATGTCGCCCATTATTTGTTATCTCTCTGGCGAAAATACAGGAGAGAGGGCCGTTAGAAGCAGGCGCGGCTTCCAGGCTGTAAATGCTTTTACGATCCCCTCTCCGCATCGGCCAGCAAATTCGGGGATTTCTCAACTTATTGATGCTCATCGGAAAAGTGTGTAACTCAGACAGCTATAATTTGAGACTAAAAATAACGATAACACAGTCGACCTCGGAGACAGTTGTCAACTCTATAGTAAAATTTCACCACGTTCTTGGAACTAAAAATAGGAAACACAATAAAATTTTGAAAACTGGGAGACACCAGTTTTTAATTTAGATCATACGAAATTGATTACGTTAAGCTTAAAACCTATTAATTTATTATTTCAATTACGATAAATATAAATTTAAATTCCACGGCTAGGCCAAATTAACATTTAACAAGAAATTCATTCTTTATATAGGGTCATTTTTGTGAAGTAGAAAAGTAGTCAAACGTAATTTTGACACATTGGCTGATAAGTACGTGGACTGACTTTCTTCGAAGAGTTCGAGTCTGGTATTAGCCTCGAGCTTGTCTCGGACGATTACGTAGCCTTGTAATGACACCTGAGGCCCGTCTTAATGTCTTCTCTTCTTTCCTTCTCTCTGTTTGTATTTCGCCAGTGACAGATTAGGTTTAAAGACAAAATTCTCTCACTCTTGATTCAATGGAGACCAACTATTCTTGCCTCTCTCTCTCTCTTACTGATGCAAGGATCCAGACTGACTGGTCTCCCCTCGTGGTTAAACCGTACACTATCTCCTTACATTCACTCTCCTCAGAGGTTCGAGCCAGACTATATTCTCACCTGCTGTGGCCCAACTACCACACTCTCTTCTGACATACTCCTTCTTCAATGATTCATTCAGACTGTCTTCATCTCTACCTCGTCTCCTCTCCACCTTCCTCCTTCAAAACTCCATTCCATACTGACCGTTTCTCTACCTCATCTCCTCCACAGGTCAACTCTTCTCATGCCCCTACCATGAGGGTTTAAGCCAGAACACATCCCTCTGCTCGAATTTCAATGTTGGCTCACTGAAGTCATCTGACTTCGCGGAGGGAGAATCGTCTTTCAAAAATTCCAAAGGGTTGATGTCATAGGAAATTAAAAATCCGCCAATCTTTTACACTTAAGACGTTGCACGTTTGGGTCGCTCTTCGCCGACTCATCGCCGTCTGACTGGCGCCAATAAGGAATTGTTCAACAAGAGTGCCGAGTATAACCACTGATTGAATAAAATAGCAATCACCACCTTAATTCATTATACACTCTCAAATAGTACTTTAAATAATGGGAATTTTTATCTCAGGGCTGAAGAATCAAAGAAGTCTTGAGACGCTGTCTGTGTAGCCCATGATCGAATAATAATGTTGAATAAATGTATATACCATTTTTAATAATTTAAAATAGGATTATTTACGACAAAGTTGTCACCACTTTTAATGTATTACACTGAGTGGTGAAATTATTATGACCACCTGACAGCGTCACAGTTTTGCCGCTACAGGGCGAGATAGCTATAAATTGGAAATGCAGAAGAAGTGAATAATCAATTGTACTGTATTCTTTGCGAATACATGGGGAACTGAGTTTGAACACGGGAAGATCGTAGGCGCTCGAAGCATCGGGAACCAGTATCAGCAAAACGAGAGACGAATCGTTCTTCGAAATTTCCAAAGGGTTGATGCCATAGGCAGATGAACATCCGCCCATCTCCTTCACTTAGGGAGTGGACTATCAAGGGAACACCGGGGTCTCATCGTCAGGTTTTGGTCGTCACAGGCTACTCTGGGTTGGAGCTGAAGGGAGACTTGCCAGAGTTGCTCAGCGCAACATAAGAGCATCAGTACGGCAAATAGTGGAGAATATTAATCAAGAAGTAACTGTAATCATCTCTGAACTAACTGTTTACCGCAAATTACTCAGTATGGGCTACGGAATCAGATGTCCTGTTCGAAAGGCACTTCAGCCTGCCTTGAACAATGAGACGTCTTCAGGAACACAAGGATTGGACAGTAGATAGCTGGAAACGTGCCATCTGGTGAGATTAATCGCAATTTCGAATGAACCGTGGAGATGGCAGGTTTCGAATATGGAGAAATAAACACGAAAGCAAGGACTCAAACTCCATTGTCACAACACTTCAACCTGGTAGTGGTTTGGAGGTTATTGTCATAGGATGGTATGTCTCATTTAATTCCTGTGAAACGACGTCTGAATGCCCAAGGGTATCTAAATATTATCACAGATCAAGTACATCCAGCTATGTGAATGGTGTACTCTACAAGGAATGGATACTTCCAGTAGAACGATGCTCCTCGACATAAATCTGGAATTGTCCTCAAATGGTTAGAAGAGCGTGATGGAGATTTTAATCTTTTCCCAACCCAATTGAAAATTTGTGGGAAGGGATCGAACGAGCCAACAGACAGCTGAATCCAGTACCATTAAACCTTAAAGAATTGGAAATTTCAGTTCATCAGATAGGGTTTCAAATTCTCCCAACCACCAACCAAAATCCTTGACTAGAATAATTCAAGGATCTAAACTGCTGGCCCAACTTTTATTAAGGAGAATGTCATTTGGCCACTCAGTGTATATTTGGTTTAATCAAGTACTGAAGAAATTCATGGAATCGAAGCTTAGCACTAAATGACATAGAACTGCATCAAAGAATTGACCTGTCAAGATATTTCCATCATGATTCTTTTATGAATATGACTGTACCAAGGGTCTAAAGTTCAGCAAGTTTATAATAATCCTAAACGATTGAAAAAGAAAATTATTTAGCATATACTTCTAAAATTATAAATATAATATGATTTGGTGATTCCGTTTCATGTCGTCAAAGGATGTTAATCAATCGCCATACAATAATACAGAACTCCTCAACGTGGAGCTTTTGGCAAAATATTCCACTGTTCATTGTTGTACTATTCAGTCCTAAGACTGGTCTGATGCAACCCTCCATTCTAAGCTATTCTGTGGAAGCCCTTCCATTTCTATATAGCTACCACATCCTACATCCGCACTAATCTGCTTAGCGTATTCCATCCTTCTTCCCTCTTCTGTTCCTAGCCTTCATGCTTCCCTCTAATGCTAATTTTACAAGAACCTCGTGTCTCGAAACGTGGTCTATTAATCTACCCTTTCTCTTGGTCAAAGTCCCCCAGATCGTTCTTTCTTCCCCTATTCTTCTTACCCAGAACTGGGCACTATTCATATCTAATGAAAAATGTACCATTTTTTAAAAAAAAGATTTTTAACAAGTTGTATTGCTAAATATTAATAGTTATTTATAAAATGACTCCTCGTTTTTAATTCATCAAAGATTACATTTGTTAAAATCTTTACTCTTCATCCACTTGAAAATAATCAATTTTCTCCATGTATCGGTTGGAGCAGTATCCTTGTCTATATTATAGAAATATTGTTAGGCAAATTGTTAAATCACCTGCGGTCCTGACACACATCGATTCTGTCTGACATCATGGTGGAACATTTTTAAAGTAATGAATATCATACAGAACGTCAATACTAATATTTCTCCATTTTTGGAAAAATAGCTAGTCTAATAACTGTTTATTGATGGAAGTTGTAATAAATATAAAATACAGTTTTTTAATTATTTATTACAACCTGAATAAGTATTTCAATTTAAGCCGATGACCTTAAGTTTCTTAACCTATAATAATGCAGTAATTTTTTAAATTATATTATTTTTTAATTATATATATATATATATATATATATATAGAGAGAGAGAGAGAGAGAGAGAGAGAGAGAGAGAGAGAGACTAACGTTTTCCATTTAATGTTATGTGGCTGTTTAAAATTTTAACCTTTCCATAATCTATATTGTTATTAAGTTTAAATACTGATATGGATTTTCGGGTTTTCTTTTAGTTTTGTTTTTATGATTATAAATCTATTTTTGTTAATATTTGTGCTGGTATGTTCTATGTAATTTTTAAACATTCTATACAAGATAATTTATAAATACTAATAAAGACACTTTAATTTTTACACTGAAACTTTGTAGCCTTACGGTAGACCTTCAAATTTAATTTATTTTCTTTCGGATATCATATATGCTCAAATAATTCTCATCTGAAGTAATAGTTTTAATTTACGTATTAAATCACGTCGATGGGTAACATTATGTTACAATCGTAATTAGTGATATCTATCGACGTGATTTAGTATCTAAATTAAAAATTTTAGTTGAAAATTATTTGAGAACGGACGCACTCTGAAAGCTAATAAATCAAATTTGGAGGACTACAATTGGTCTTCATATTAATCGGTTTATAAGTACTTTGGCAAGTAACAGGTTTGTAGAATTAATTATTGAGTCGCTAATTGTTGAGTATTTATGTTGGCAAATATAATACACATAGGATTGTAGTAAAATTGTAAATATTTGGCTATTAGTTTAAATACTTTTATGAATATTACTGTATAAGGGTCTAAAGTTTAGCAATTTGGGATTGAAAAAGAAAAAGAAATTAAAAAGCACATGCTTCGAAAATTATAAATATAATATGATTCGGTGATTTAGTTTCATGTGAGGAGTTCTGTAATATTGTACGGCTTTTGTTGAGTATTAATGTTGGCAAATATAATGTACATAGCATTGCAGTAAAGCTGTGAATATTTGGCTCCTAGTTAAAAATTAAAATTTATATAATTCTTAATTATGCTAATTAATCATTTTTAAGACTGATTAAAAAAGTTTGGGGGTGAAATATAAAAACAGAAACATTTACAGAGGACTGGAAACAGGTTTTCTAATTGTACTTCTCTGCAGTACAATTACAATGCGACGTGACGTAATTCTAATTAAGAATTTGAAAGTACATTACGGGCGCAAATACTTTTTTTAGAAACTCAAATATTTTTATTTGAACTGTTTTGGAAACGACTGAAATTTGAAATTCCTGTAATTGAATTGCAACTGAGCTGAAAATTTAACTGTGTTACGAACACATGTGTAGCCAATCTACAATTATTTTTTTTGTAAACCTGTTTTTTGTGGAGATATTTTCAAAATTTATCAGTTTTAAAGTGTTTCTAGCGTTGCGTACTTGAATATATTTTAGCCTTTTTACATTCATATTTATGACTGACCATTGTTATCAATTGTCAGTATTATTTTTAAAATTGAATTAAACTGTGGAGAGAAAATAATTTTTTTCTAAAACGGTTGGGCACTTTACAGCACATTGAACTTTTTTTTTCACCTAAGCTACTTCAAAAATTAGATAAATAATACTTGTATTTTAAGGTATTAGCATGTAAATTATCTACAGTAAATATTTGTAGGGTTTTGGTACCGGAAATCATGAATCTGAGAAAAACAATTGTTTTTTGAAAAAAGTAATAATTTATTAAATATTTAAAATTGTCCTGCAGCATATGCTAAATATTTATTCTTTAGTGTGACAACTTCTTGAATTAAACTGTGGAAAGAAAATAATTATTTTCTAAGAGCTTCATACGGTTACTTAAAAATTAGCACTTTACAGAACTTTGAAATTTTTTTTTCACCTAAGCTACTTGAACAAATAGAAAAATAATACTTGTATTTTAAGGTATTAGCATGTAGATTATCTACAGTAAATTTTTGTGACACACAGAAGGCTTTTGGTACCGGACAACATGAATCTGAGAAAAACACATTTTTCTGAAAAAAAGTCATAATTTATTAATTTAGAATGGAACACATTATTTATAATTGTCCTGCAGCATGTGTTAAATCTTCCTTCTTTAGTGTGGCAGATTATTTTTTAATATTTAATATATATATATAGGTTTTTGTACCATAAATCATGAATCTGAGAAACATATTTTTCTGAAAAAAGTCATAATTTATTAATTTAGAATCAAACACATTATCGAAAATTGTCCTACAGTGTATGTTAAATCTCCCTTCTTTGGTGAGGCAGCTTTTTTTTCATATTTGATATATTTACATAGAGAGTTTTTGGTACCAGAAATCATGAATCTGAGAAACACATTTTCTGAAAAAGTCATAATTTATTAATTTAGAATCAAACATATTATTTAAATTTGTTCTGCAGCATATGTTACATCTTTCTTCTTTAGTGTTGCAGCTTAATTTTTTCATATTTAATATATATAATTAGAAGGTTTTTGGTACCAGAAACCATGAATCTGAGAAACACATTTTTCTGAAAAAAGGTCATATTTTATTTATTTAGAATCAAAAACATTATTTAAAATTACCCTGTGGCAGCTTATTTTTCCATATTTAATATATATATATATATATAGAAGGTTTTTTGTACCAGAATTACTGAATCTGAGAAAAACACTTTTTTCTGAAAAGAAATTATATTTCATTTATTTATAATCGAACACATTATTCAAAATTGCCCTGCAGCATATGTTAAATCTTCCTTCGTTAGTGCGGCAGCTTATTTTTTCATATTTAATATGTTAATAATTTAATATGAAAAATTATAATTTTTTTTTAGTTTTTGACCAAAATTTCAGAATCAAATACAGCCAAGTTTTTATTAAGTTGAATTGACGATTCGCCTGCTAATGTTATATTTTGATGGAGAAATGTGGAAAATGTATAAAACTTTAAAGTTGATTGGCTACAAGGGAACCTTCAACAACGCCCAGCTGTTTTTTTTCAATTAAGCTTATTTGTATGAGGAATAAAATGCGGATTGTATGAAGTTAAATGATGTAAAGAGTGACGTGATATTGTGGAGCAAGCAGCAGCAGCAGCAGCACCTGCCCCAAGTCTGCCTCTGCGCGCTCCTCGGAGCTCCGCAGTCTTACCGCCAGCTATAATTCATCTATCCTATAAGATTACTGATCTTTAATCCCCTCCGACCCTCCTAAAGTTAAGATTTACTGCCGTCTTGGAATTATATTGTTGCCTTTCGCCTTCGCCTACTTTGCGGTTAAGGGAAAATTATTATGATATATCTAGACGAAATCGCGGAGAGACGGCGGTATACGGCGCTCCGAGGAAGCTTATCTGAGGCTGTGTGTGTGTGGACGGGGATGTGTGTGTGTGCGGGGCGGTTTACCGCTGTAAACGAGGGGGAGGGGATAAAATATAGCGTCCTTTCATGAATCTTATTAAGATATCCCTGTGCAGCGCGCGGGCGGAAGAATGGGGGCGGGGGAGGGGGGGATGGCACAGACGAAGCAGGGAGGGGGAATATAAAGTTATGAGAAAGAAGTATATAATCCGCGGCGATATATCACCAAGCCTGCGAGCCAGTAAAGTAAGGAGAAGTTAGAGAAACGGCGCACCGAGCCTGAGGTTTATTACTTGTTTAGACCGGCAAAAGGCGCCGGGGGTGCGTTTAAAAAATACCGGCGGAGAAAAGGGGATGCCGCGATTGACAGCTCACGCGTCGTGAAAGAAGCGCATCATACTGACCCGGTTTATGATGAGGGGGGAAGCAGAGGCTTTCAAGGGGATAGATCCGACTCTGCGCCACGGGGAAATATTGAATTAAACCACGTTCTTGGTGTCTGACAACCAATATCTCAGTGGGAAAAATACCAGGCCAAAAACTGGTGTAAGAAAAACGAAACCGAGTAAGACTATTCAAATAGGAGCGTTCATGGTCCCTTTTATCAGTCTGGATACATCTATATAAATAAAAGGCAGTGCGCTCAGGGCTCATCACCTAACCATTCATCCTATTGCCCCAAAAATTAACCAGTGACCAGTCAATAAAGTTTTCTGCCAATCTTTTGAAGATTTATACTCCATCCTTCCCCCTCCTTTCAGACCACAAAAGTTACCACGTTAATCATCTGCGACTTCTCATTTGTCTTGTAAAATTATAATTTTGGGTTTCTTGATTTATAAAGATAGTTTGACTTATTAAATTTGATTTGATTTCAAAAAGTTAATATATTTAAGGGTTAGATTGTAGCAGAGAAAAGGGGTGTATATACATACAGTACCTTTCGTTTTTTCTCTCACGTCCGCGGCGGTGGATCAAGCAGCTTGGGTCCTCGGGTTCATCCCTCGGAACTTGTGCGACGACCTCAATTCCCTCGTTGTACGTGCGTACCTTTTCCGTATCAATATTTGGTTGCGTATCAAAATTTGGGAAGTGATCAGCTTCCATGCAGATAATTTCTCTGTCCCAGATCGTCGCAGACTATCGTTTCGTTGTCTCCATTTACGGGAATGAGAAATCTAAAGAGTTGGCAGATTTTTCATTAGTACGCCCACTTATGGAATATGGTGCAGCATGCTGGGATCCGAACAGGATAGGTCAAATAGAATCCTTAGAAAGGGTGCAAAGAAGGGCCGCAAAATTCGTACAAATAGGACCTGGGCATGGGAACGAAAAGGTAAAGCGACTAGGGTGGGATACGCTACAGACAAGAAGAGAAACAGCTAGGCTACACATTTTCTACAGAGCTTTTGCAGGTCAAAAACCTTGGCAGGGAATCCGAGATAGAATGAAAGAATCGACTCGGAACGGGAGGGGAGGAGTGATTACAAGCAAGGAACCAAAAAACAGACGTTGGAAAATACTCATTCCTAAATAGGACAATTAATGACTGGAACAATCTGCCTGCAGGAGTGTTTGGGGAACTTCCTCTAACAGAAAGAAAATTTCGACTCAATCTAAGTTTAGTGTAGTGTAGTGAAGTGATCAGTGCTGCGAAATCTCTAAAAATATACTACAGTGAAATATATTTTCAGTTTTTTTGTCTCTTTTTTTCAGGCAAAAACAATACTATTCTTTTTTAAAAAATCATTCCTAATAATATAATTCTTTTTGTTTTTGGGTTAACAGGCTACATGAGGGTGATCCTGAAACAGGCAACTCCCCTTTAATAGCATAGGAAGGGAATTGAAAAGGGGGGATGCGGAAGGTAGAGCAAGGTAGCCAAGGGTTAACTAGGGCCTATGGTTTAAGGATCCTACCCGGTGTTTCACCTAAAGAGATGCAGGGAAAACCCTAGAAAACCTGCATCAGGTAGGTCGGGCATTGGGTACTATTCTCACGCCCTTCCGAATGACGGGAGACGAGTTTGCTGTGGGGACGCAGCATTCCCTTCTCCGTGTCTCCACCAGTTTCAGGAGGCAGTTGGCCGACTGATCCAATGGGATCAGCGGACAGCTCTTGCCATATGCCCAAGGTCTTTGACCCCGGTACATATACCTCCTAAAATAGGTGAAGGTGTCTCGGCATATGAGAACTTTGATAAAAAAGTACCCAGAGAGAGTGCGAGGCATTCCCGACATGATCAGGTGAGCCCCGCAGTCACTCTGGGCTGAAGCGCCTGCGAGAAAACTCCCGCAGCGCCTTTGATTAATAATATGATTCCACACTTATTTATTTATATTGAATATAATTATACTTTCAACTATAGGTTAAATATAGTCCTTACGACCAGCTTGTTAATTATTGTTTAAGTTCTATGTATCTGCCACCTGGCATCTGCCCATTTGTAGATTTAATAAATACAAATACAATTTCCCACTGACGTCGCTTCCAGCGCACTCATTTTGGCATGCCACGTGATCAGGACATCAAATGGAATGGCGGAACTTTTGCCGCTAGAAGCTTCTGCAAATTTGAGGATTGAATTGCAACAGTGCCAGTTCACATGAGTTTTGTCAAAAAATCCTTGAGGGAAGGTGGAGGAAACTTTCATTAGCTTTAGAAGCAGAAGTATAAATAACGGGATCATATTCAAAAGACGGAAATCGGAACGTGTGTGTAAACCAAAAGGTTAGGACGCAGCAAGAGAGGTAAGTGTAGGTTCCTGTAAATTCGCGGTCCAAATAAATTAATTAAAGCGTGTAATCGATGATGAAGCAAGCCGGTAAAATTACATCCGCAGCTGCCATTATAACATTTAAACAAGTAAATCTCTCCGTTGTACAGACATTATTGTCGCAATAACTTAAGAGCCACGTAGAAAGCAATTAAAGGGGCAGATCATTGCCTTGTAAATTACGTCACCGTGGAATGGAACGAAAACGTTACGTGCCTTAACAAATTTATTTTGAAGGCTGATTATTTCGGAAGTATAATTACACGGCATCGCTCTGGAGAAGCGGTTCAAGGTGTTGGGCGCACAATATTACACACCTTTACATTTTTGGATCGATAGATCCGTGGCTAATCACCTGGCAACGTTTCAATAAGCGAGTTACAGTCTTTCAAACAAGTTATTGAATTAATTTACCAATAATGAGCAATAACAGCATTGATACCTTTGATAAAATAATTTTTTCTACGTTCCCTTCGGCTTTTCTACTGTGAAATTTTATCCCTTATCAGTTATTAAACAAACCTCTTCTGAGTCACAGTCGCAGAACTGATTTCCATTTTAAAACTAATTCAGAAATTGAACAATATTAAATTTAACTGGACGAATAATATTGGAATATTTCCAACGTATTCCAGAAACCTTCAAGGTTTGACAATGTAAACAGGTTTCTTTAAATATATACCAATAAATAAAATTGAAGTGACTGTGTCTCTCTCTCTGCCTGTCTGTCTCTCTGCCTGTCTGTCTCTCTGCCTGTCTGTCTCTCTGCCTGTCTGTCTCTCTGCCTGTCTGTCTCTCTGCCTCTCATGCTCTCCTCTGCACTCTCTGTCTCTCTGTCTGTCTGTCTCTCTGTCTGTCTGTCTCTCTGTCTGTCTGTCTCTCTGTCTGTCTGTCTCTCTGTCTGTCTGTCTCTCTGTCTGTCTGTCTCTCTGTCTGTCTGTCTGTCTCTCTGTCTCTCTGTCTGTCTCTCTGTCTGTCTGTTTGTCTTGAATAGGCTCCGAAGCGGTTCAACGGATTTCAATGAAAGTTTGAGTGATTAAAAACAGGAGATTTAACTTAAATATTAGTGCATATTTCAGTTCAAAATATTGCACGATATATTAATAATATAATACATATAAATATAATGTTTTTCCCGTACGTCTATTGAAGACTCCAAGCCTATAACTTGATCTATTTATGCTCCAAAACGGCTTAAGGGAGTTCAATAAAATTTTCAGTGACTGAACCAGAAATTTTAACTTAAATTTTCGCTTATATTTCATTTTGATATGTTCTAAAGTTCTGAAGATATTAATGTAAATATTTATAAATCCATTAAATTGCCCCGAGAAAGGCGGCATGAAAACCAACTGAGAATTATTGTTATTATTAAGCGTTCCTATGATACTCGTCCCACTTAATGTGTTATTATTATAAGCTTAATTTTGGCAGCATGAGAGAGAGGGAAAGGGCGAACATTCTCAATCCATCTATTGTTGCAGTAGGATTTGCGTCGTAATCAACCTATTGTTGGCAGAGAGCTAACTCCCTGAGGAACAAACTTCTTTGGTTCGTCGATAGGATGCATACATAAATTGGCTTAATTTGTCGCGTCAGGTAAATTTTATTTTAGTATTTAATAATTGCTCATTTTTATTGGCTCCGAAACCAACTGCGAGTTATAGGGTTTGCCCTGACACAATCATAAATAAATGATACCTTACTTTTTATATATTTAATGGCTTTAGGTTTATCAAAATTCTGTACCTATTGTTTCGTTTTTAGGAAGTCGCGGGCATAACTAGTAATAAATAAACTCATTAGCAGAACAGTATGTGGTTGTATGAAATGGAGGACCGGTGCATAGCCAAAAGTTTATTTTGGTAGATGAGTTTCCCCATCTACTGTTTTGTCTGTATTAACCGATGACGAAACTTGTACTATGTGAGGCTGTGAACATATTTCACTGGGTGGCTAAAAATGGAAGCAGTGGGAATTCAAAACTTGATAATGAATCTTAAATATTAAATTGGTGGAATCATTATATAGGCAATCCTTTTGTTCAAGTATAGCATCTTATAAAATGGCAAATTATAGAGTAGTTATTAATTTGGCGTATAAACTTAATTGGCAGTACCGATAGTAAATTTTAGACCTTTAAATGGCCTTCAGATAAAAGACTTCCATTATTAATGTTTGAACTCTTTCCAGATTATTTCACTACATTTTCGTAAATTTTTCCTAAGTTTAAACAGGTTTTATAGAAAAAAATTTAGACAAATTAATTTTTTTTAAATGAATACCAGAAAGATTGTTTTGATAATATTTATTAATAATGTAAAATAATATGTATATATACACGTAATTCTTGGGAATTTTAAATGTTTTTTTAATTATAATTTTATTCTATCTAGATGAATATGGCAACAAAAACCGTATCATAGATATTTGTTTAAAAATATTACTAATTAGTTTTGAGCTATTTTACTGCGACTGAAGACATTGATTAGCGATATTTAACCGTTGGTAGAAATTAAAACAATGGATGGTTACTCGATAAAATATGTTTACAATCGGTTGTTGAAGGTTTCGGCGTCAACCTGCGATAGTTATACAAATTGTTAGATAAACCAGTTTAATTGCATAAAACCTTACAATTTGAATTTAAATTTATAATAAATGTAAGATTTAGTATATAAAGGGGTTTTCTTACTTTCGTGAATGAGGTTTTCTTAAGGAATATTTTATACCAACTGGTATTGAGTAGTTTCTTGCTGCCACTCTTTCTCACAAAGTGATATGCGTACCTTGTTTCGTTTGTTAAACTAAGATGTGATCTATTACAATGTTAACATTTCAATTTTTGCATTTTTGTTAATTTCTGACTTATTGTGACAATTAGTGATTTTTCTTCATTAGATTGTTGTCATGTTTTATTATGTAATACTATCCATTTTATCCCACTGTTTCCCAAACTACACTCCATTACCTTTGTTTTCCCTCAATTAATCCTCATATTCTCCAGGACTCCGTTCGAGCCATTTATTATGGTTTCCAAGTCGACTTCTGATTCCCCTATTACTATAATATCGTCGGCAAAGCGTAAGGAATCATATTTAAATTTAAAAAATGTCATCAGAAGGTTTCCGTTGACTGCAATCTTAAAATTGTTATTGAATTATAAATAAATTCTGTGTTAATTTAATTAAACGTCTTCCATGATGATAAAGTGAAGAAAGACTAACGCCACGCTATATTAAAATATGAAAAAACGTGCACTTTTATAGGTAGTACCTAATTGATGTCTTAAGGTTATTATTAATTTCTAAATGAAATATATATAATGAGGGGAATACGGAGTTATTCAATTAATGAGGATTATCTTCAAATGGCATTCTGAGTCTGTATTATAAATTGAAGTTCCCCTTTACGGAATATACCGTAGTTTGTGTAAGACTCGCGTGTACGAGAAGCTCCAGTCGTGCATGAAATATGAGGGACAGAGAATCGCCGATAATCTCCAATAGAACATAAATATTAGCAAGTCCTTAATGCATCCTTGAGGAGTGGAGGGCTCCCAAGACTTTGGGTTTCACCTCCCCCGCCCCCGCCTCCGCCCCCCTCGTTCCTCGTGCCCGAGTGCTAAAGTATGGCCATCGCCGCCTCCTTGCCTTAGAACTTTAAGGTCTCTGCCCTGGGGGGATTCTAAGCAGGAGGGAGCTGCATGCCAAGAGTCCAACTTCCGCAGACTCCACAAAGCACCTAACTGCAAATATTTGCCCAAACAATAAGAAAATGTTGTTCACACCGCAGCAAATACGTAATGTGGTGTTCGTTGGTTACACCATCAAAATATTGTTGTACAATCAAACGAACAATAATAATAATGTATTTAATTTGAATAGAAATATAACTCAAATTAAGTTATAGTGGAAAACATATAAATTTACGATATCAATTTAATCATTAGCTCAGTCGGTAAAAGCAAAAATAATAATCTACGCAGCTTCTTAAATGGCTGCTCCCGGGAACGCGGGTTGACGAACGATATAGTTGAAAATTAAATTCGCGAATCAGACGAGAATGGTGTGTGGAAAAACCGAGGCAAATTGCCGTTACCGGATATTAACACCTGATGACGTCGTTCTTCGTTTTTGTTCGTATGCCGGTTGTTCCTTTGCTGGGTCACGTCTTCTCCATATTAAGATTCTCTAGTGCCTCTCCTTCAGATCAAATGTTGTCTTTTTATTTTCTGTACTCCCACCAAATGAATCTCCTTTCTTAAATGTGCAGAAACTAAATTTTATACATGTCGCCTTGTTCTGCCACTGCTTCGTCTCTCCCTAGCGTCTCTCTCCAGCAGCCTCTCTGCAACAACTTTCCAATCTAATCTCTTCCAGGCCATCAACAATGTTGCAGCCAACAATGTTGCAGACGGTGACGTTTTCCCGCCTACTCGGCCCCACCAAGCCATTCTCGTCTTCCGTCCTGTATACGTAAATAACAAAAACTAAATTATTTTTGCTTTACCCGACTGTAAGGGTCATGAATCACCACAGTAACATAGGGTGAACACTCCGGTGAATGAAACACGTTCCCAGATTTACGGTTACGATAATGACTGTTGTATCGCTAGGTTATTTTCCTTATGAAACATTTAGAAGATTCCCTACAAATTAATAAATTAAAAATCATTTAAGTACAAAAAACTCTGTGAATGAAGAAAATTCTGTGACTGAACAGCAGAACTCAAGTACATTGTCTTCTAAATACACTTAATTAACACAAAGTATTAGTACAATAAATCTCTAAAATTATGTACATAGATTCAATTTAATAGCACATTAGACTATTCCTAGGTTTCCCAAAAAAATTTCTGCAATGGAACATTTTGCAAAAACATGACATTTTATCGGAACCTTTTTTTTTAGGTTGAGTAATTCGTACTTCTAAAAAATTATTTAATAAATATTTCCAAACCTGTAATATAAATGAATAAATTACGCACTTAATGACTTTCATGATTTTGGACCTTTGAATTACATATTTTACTGATATCTGAATTCTGATATTTGGTGTAGCGTCGAGTCTGTTACTGAACTTTGACTTCATTGCAGAATAACAAGAAAATTCCCGTTTCGCGTAAATAGGCTATAGAAAACTGAGGTAAAACCATCATTGCTGTTTTGAAATATCGGGCTACACCTAGCCCCAGAAATATGTGTATTTTTATTTCAAATTACAGTCGCTGATTAAATAAATTAGATTTTTCCCAGTCACTTGCATCGATGCTACTGGTTTAGCTGTCTCGGAAAATGGATTCTGCACCCAGGAATCGTCCTTACTATTTTTTCGGAAAATATTGGAAAAGAGTTGATTTCTAGTTATGTAGGTATTCTAATAACATTTTGAAAACATCATCTGCTTTAAAATTTAATTCATGTAAGGTAGTAAAACAAAAACATTAGATTCAACTGATGAAATCCAAAATTGTATTATTATCTCTTGTATTAAAAATTGTAATACCTGTTCTTTGTAATGAAAAGTTAATTGCGCTTTGTAAAAATATCTGCAAGTTTTGTCAACCGTGAAGAATTTATTAAAACGTTAACAAAATACTGTCCTGAATTATTTTATGCCTCCAAGAAGACCAACAACTAATATCAAAGTTCAATAAGTCTATTAATTTTTTTTTGTTTAAAGACTGATAACTAATTTATTTTGATGGTTATTTTCCCCTAATTTATATGTCACTTCATAAAACCAAAAAAAAGTGCTTTGTGCTCACAACCCATTTTATCGCACAAAATTTTATTTAATCTGGAGTGCAGTGGTTTTGATTTTACATAGTTTACCAATTTAACGGCTTCATTCATAACATTTTTCAATTTTGTGGACGTTTTTGTCACAAACATTTTTTCTAAAAACAATCTCAGATCCTCATTCGCTCCACTTTGTTTTTTCTGCTTTTTGAGCTTACAAGAAATAATGCTTCGAAGTGTTTAAAAAAAATTATTGTCGCATCAACAAAGCAGTCAGTAGCGACGTATACGAAATTACAATAATCAGTACATTTTGATCTTTAAATAAATTTTTTTTACATTTTAACTTGATATTTATTATTGCTATGTAAAATTTAACTATACATAATAATATATAATAAATAGTTTACAATTTATGGCGCAATTAAGTTTTTTAAAGAACTATATTAAATTTTCTTGTGCATTTCCTCCTTTTACAAACTCGTTGAAATCTTTTTCTTTTAAATTTTCTTTCCCCTCATCATCAAATTTCGGACAGTTCTTTAACAGATGTTTAATTAAAATCTGGATATTGCATTGATCACAAATCAGTGGGGGGTCTACTTATAAATTTAACACCTTAACTAAGGAGACAATTTTTAAGCAGTTGATTATGAAAAAATTTCCAAAGCCTCCAAAATACGTAAATTAATAGTTATTTTTGTGATCATGTTTTTTTAGCAAAAAAAATAAAGACTGTTAAACCAAAAAAAAAGTTGACCAAAGCTGCTCACTGCCAACTTAGATAAAATATTCAAATATACTTTTCTGACTTTAAATTTAAAATAAATAAAAAGATGGCCGTATTATCTGTGTTTCTCTGGGCGCTGGAAATCTCTATCTCACTCGTACAGTATTCTAGTTTACTCGCAAGTCCACCCTTGTTCATTATTATCTATGGTTTCTATTGTAACGGGAAACAAGGAACAGGGTTTCTTTCTTTCACAGCGTTGTTGAATCGGTTCCGAAACAAGCTATAAACTAAGAAAGATGTGAGAAAAGATTCCAACTTTCTTCCGTTAGATATGAACTGAGTTTCCGTCTTACAAAATGAAGTGGATATTATAATTTCCATAGTATAGATAGAATCACTCGAGTATCTTTGCGGATCACAGTTTGGGAAACCCGGGACTATGGCTGTGACTGACAACCAACTGTTGATTAGACGATAGATCCTCCGAGAATATTGATTGAATTCCTTCATGAAGAGCTCCAATTGAACTATTTCAGCTGTTATGAATCATCTCCGCCGTTCTTAAAATTCCCGAACATTTAAGCATGGGATAGTTCACCATATATGTAATATAGCGTTACAGTGAATATTCAAGATTGAATTGACGAACAATCTTAGGAATGAGAAAAATTTAGAAAATATTTCATACATATGAATAATTAACAACCAGTATAACAGACTTATACACAATTATTTTAAAGTTTCCAACCTAAAGCAGACTTTTCAACCATCCATTTTGGTCTTCGTCACTAATTTTTCAAAATTTTATGTATAAGTCTCTTAGATGAGTCGTTAATTCTTCATACGTATTTATTATTCACAGACGTTAATTGTTCTATTAGAAAATAATAATTACAACTAAATCCTTAATATTAATCCATCTTTTAGTTTTATAAACAATTAAACAGATTTTATTTAAATGCTAACCTTTAACAAGTTTTTATTTATTTATAGACATACTTCAGGTAAAGATTTTCAGGGTCTAGTTTAACATTAAAAACCAAGGCAATACTGATATTATTAAACATTTAAAAAAATATTCTTTTGCAATGAAGATGGTCTGTGTCAAATATAATAAATCTGAATTTTGGTTTAATTTAAAATAGTGCTTCGTAATACTAATAAATTAGATTTATGTTTTTTAATCCAAGTATTGAAAGTCCGTTTGGTTTGGCCCATGTAACAAAAGCCACAATTATAATAATTTTATCAGCCTTACGAAGTAATCTGACTCGTTCAGAACGCATACTAAAAATCTGAGAAACATAAATTCGGGAAAACAAGACCACGCTAATAATACCGCAACCAAATCATTAACGCTTTTGGACTTGTCGACGCAAAAACTATAAAGCACGATCGAGTACTGTATCAAGGACTGATTACTTAAAAAGAATTTTTTGATTTATTTAATAAGAAAACTTTAGTGTCACGGCATTGCGTTTCTCCCATTGGTTAAAGTAATTAAACAATTAAATAAATCTAAGCAGAAGAAAACTGACTTATGGATAATCTGGTTCGTAAAAAAATCGAGTAGTGGAACAGTCTGACAGCTAAATAGCCTGACTGAAAAAAAACTAAACTATCTATAAATTTAACGGACGTGTTCCCAATAAACTTTTGTTTACTAGGACTGTTTTTAAAGTTAGTACTGTTTAATATTTTGCCGCAATAGCGCTGCACTTGTCATTTTGAGCATGCTCGATCACATCATCCACAAGCAGCTGCAGAGCATAGTCGCTTTTGTTTTTCCTTTTGTTCTAGCGTTTCAAAATGTTTAAAAATATCCAACAGTCAGCCAATATTATCAGAATAGGTTTTACTGTACGAAGTTATGGTAACAAAGGTCCGTGTCAAAGTGAGCTTAGACCTGCCCCCCCTTTCCATACGTCTCCAGGCCAGGGACGACTTATTTTGGACCAAATAGCTACTTTTTTGTTCCGTTACAGTAGGAGTGACATGCCGTGTCACATATAAACATACAATGGCAGGGAGTTCATGAGTCACTTTGAAAGCCTGAGCCGGATTTAGGAAATATTTAAGCGTATAGGAATTTAAAATTATGCAATTTTGATGGTAGAACTCTGAAAAAGGTATCTGGAAATGGATGAACAGAGAACAATGGTCCGTGCACGAATAATTAGCGCTGTAGAAGAGGCAACACTGAAGACTAATGACAACAGATCATCCTTTTATATAATTCCATTATTTCACGATATTGGCATTTAAAAAGTAACGTGTTAGTAATTTAATAATATTTTAGTGAATCTAAAAAGTGTTTACTTGTAAAATTGCCTGTAAATGTACGCGGCTTAAAGTTTGGTGGCCGGGGTTTCCTTAAAGTCCTTGGAGGGGGAATGGGATATTACTGGAGATGATATCACACCGAGTTGTCTTCGTTTGTTAAGGTAGGGGGGGGGGGCAGAAGGGGACATTATTCTTGTCTGTAATCGATATTTCTGATGCAGCCGAAAATCCTAGCAGGTTTCGTCCTTCATGCAAAAATAAATAATTGGTGTCTGTCTGAAATTGGGTAATTCCGTAGTTGTCAGCTGTTTGTTTTAAAATTCAGAATGGCAATCTGTTTCCCTGGATCACAGTGGATATACATATAGTGTTCCTCAAGGATCAATTCTTGGGCCTTTACTTTTTATTCTGTACATAAACGATCTTCCAGGATACGTAAATCCTCTGAAATGTATTCTCTACGCGGATGATACAAATATAATTATTGCAGATAAAAACTTAGATAATCTGATTAAGAAAGTAGACAACGCTCTGAATGGTCTAAATATTTGGTTTAACGTGAATAAATTATCCCTCAACCCAGATAAGACTAAGTTAGTTCAGTTTAGTGCTGATGCTAGTAATAGACCCATAGACAACTTCTCAGCTAATGCACCTTTCCTCGGCCTTCGGATTGACGATAAATTAAAGTGGAATGACCATATAGATCTGCTTGCCGGAAAACTAAGTTCAGCTTGTTATTCTCTGAGAACACTAATGCAACACGTTGACAAAAAGTACGTCAAAATGGTTTATTTCGCGTATTTTCTATCAATTATGAGCAATGGCATCTCTAATTGGGGAAACTGCTCCAGGAGTAATGAAATATTTAAGTTGCAAAAGCGTGCAATCAGAATACTTTCTAGCACGAATTCTAGATCGAGTTGCATACCTTTTTTTAAGTTTGCAAATACTTACTTTACCAAGCGTATATATTTATGAAATATCAAATTTTGTAAATCGAAACACTAATTTGTTTCAAACAAATGGCGAGTTTCATGAATACGCGACTAGAAATCGTTCAGCTCTAAGGTCGGACAAGCATCGCCTTGCTCTACACCAGAAAAGTATTCACAATACCGGGATAATTTTATACAACAGCCTTCCGCCAGAGGTTAAAAATAGTACCTACAAAAGCTTCGTGAAGCAGAGTAAAACTATTCTTTTAAATGGCGTGTTTTACTCGGCACAGGATTTTCTTAATCGTCCTTCTAGTATTTAAAATAATGGTTCCTGCACAAAGTGTTGAATGAGCTGCCTTGTAAAATAGCACATCACATATCTTTAAAATTTCTATTCAATTTTTCTGCTCTTTTGTTTGTTTGTTTCATGTATTGCCTGGAGCTACGACAGAGGGAAGGACAGTTTCCTGGTCCAAGTAGTTAAAACTCCATTGCGTGTTTCTCAGTGTGTGCTTGTTTGTGTTTCCCAGTTTCTGTGTGACATCGTGTGTCCATGTTGTGTTTATATTGACTTTTGTCTATATACATTTTCTTTTATTAATTTATTTTGAGATTGTTTGTCTTTTATTATGTACCTTACTTTTTTAATTTTTAATGTATGACGTATCCTATTTCCTCAATCGAGGATTAATGGAAACAACAATAAATCTAAATGTATAACTGATAATGGCAGATTTACTTACCAACTGACAGGCTACCAGAAGCATCGCGGACATAAACACCAAGAATTTCTAGAGGGAACACCCTGTTTCTAGCAATGACACAATATACAGTTAATAATTTCAAATGCCCTTTTACTGTTTGTTGTCTCTTTAACGAGTAAAAATTTAGAGAAAGTTAAGAATGGATAATAAAGCATGAGAACAATCTAATGAAGAAAAATCACTAATACTTGAGATAATACTTCATAAATAAACAAATATAATCTCTCTGGGTAAATAACTTTAATTATAGAATCAAAATTATATAATTTATAAACTAAATACATGTATCAATAACACTTTATTCGTTCAAGATTGTGGTGCGGAGATTGAATTTAAGTTGTTTAATTAATACTATCGAAACTTTTACTTTAACAGAGCAGTTTTTATCGAAATTTTTACTTTAACAGAGCAGTTGACAGAAACATTTTACTTTATCAGAGCAGTTTACAGAAACATTTTTGGATGCATTTTAGATGACAACATTGAAAAATTTAAATAGTTACGTCAGTTTCACTGGACGTAAAATCTGATCTAATCATCCGTCCATCTTTGAAGCCAGCATACCTCCGACGCTTGGGAGACGACGCCCAGCAGCCGTCAGCTGAGTAACCAGCCAGCAAGGACGTCGGGGATCGTCGCAACACCGTGGTGATGTACCCACCTTATTGTTTCCTGCCCTGGTCGTTTGTATATAAAGTGTTCGCTTCCCCCCCCCCCCATATTCGATTTATACCCACTGAGCGTTTAGCTTTCCCTGAGAAGATTCAATCATGCTCCCGATGTAGTGAGCGAGGATCTCCTTAAATATCTAATTTAATAAATCAGCATTTGTTAAAAATTAAAATTTATAAATTTTTTTATCCCGTATTAATTAAACAACTTAAATTCATTCTTCCCCACCTCCAAATTTATAGAACGCACACCACAAGATAATACCAAAAGGTTTTAGTAAAAACATAATTACACCCATACCGAAGAAAACTGGGGCTTATAGATGCGAATAGCACAGGACAATTAGTTTAGTATCCCATTCATGTATTATTTAACGAAAGTAGTATATAGGAGAATGGAACATCAAATAGAATGCAAGTTTGGCTTTAGGAAGACTATAGTTACAATTGAAGCAATATTGACTTTGCGACTAATTTTAGAAGACAGGATTAGAAAAAACCGGCCTACATTTATGGCATTTGTAGATTTAGAAAAGCCGTTTGATAATGTGTCTTGCAACACATTATTACGATTTTGAACAGCACTGGAAAATATATTGAGAAAGGAGGCTTTTACATAACCTTTACAGAAGACAGGCAGCAGTAATTAGAATAGAAGATCAGGAAAATACAGCCGTAATCAAGAAAGGAGTACAAAGATGGAGTCTGTCACCAAAACTGTTTAACTTATATATAGATCAGGCGATGAAGAATGTTAAAACGGAATACAGAAAATGGATCATTCTGGAAGGAGAAGAAATAAAAACCCTACGATATGCCGATGATATTGTAGTATTAGAGGAATCAGAAGAAACCATAATAAATGGCATAAACGGAGTCCTGGAGAAAGAGTTCAATATGAGGAGTAATAGAGGGAAAACGAAGGTAATGCAGTGTAGTATGGGAAATAGTGGAATAACTCAGGGTGTTAGATTGGGAAGGGATATTTTGAAGGAAGTTAAGGAATTCCGTCACTTCGGAAGCGTAATAACTAGGAATGGTAGAAGTATAGTAGACATAAAGATTAAGATAGCACAAGCAAGGAAGGCCTTAACGAAAAAGAGTAATTTACTGATTTGTAATATAAGTGTGAATATTAGGAAATCATTGCTAAATGGAGAGTGGAGTCATATGGATGCGAAACGTGAACGGTAAGAGTTGTAGAAAGGAAAATAATAGAAGCCTTTGAAATGTGGTGCTATAGGCAAATGCTGAAAATCAGATGGAATAACTAACAAGGAAGTTATAAGCAGAATAGGGGAAGAGAGAACAATATGGAAGACGTTGACCAAGAGAAGGGATAGATTAATAAACCACGTTTTAAGACACGAGGGTCTTGTAAAATTAGCATTAGAGGGAAGTGTGTGGGGTAAGAACAGAAGAGGGCGGCACAGGATGGAATACGATAATCAGATTAGTTATGATGTGGTCTGTGCTAGTTATGCATGCGCAAGATAGGTTAGCATGGAGGGTTGCATCAGACTAGTGTTGGGAATGAATACCATAACAACAACAAATAAAATAGTGACTGTCTTAAATAACTTAAGGCAGGAATATTTAATATCCTAACTAGTATTAATTTCATTAATTTATTATTTGAGTTATCTAATGGTTCATATTCAAATCAAATTATTATTTTTTCTCTTTTATGTAATCAACTCACTTCGTTCTTCTCTTTTGCGACAAGTATATATTTTATATAAAAAATTCAAAACGCAGGAGTAGTTTTTATTCTCAAAAGCATATAACTAAATGAAGTAGATAAAACGGAAAAGTATTAAAATATGAAGATGATTAAACAGTTTAATAATAATCCAATAACTTAATAATCTGACGTGTTCAATTGTAAATAAAAATCCAGCATGTTTTTCAGTAAACAATATTCTAATTTATTTAATACATATAAAATTTTTATAGTTTTTTATTATATTGCAAAATATAATTATAATTAATGTCAATATAATTTAATTGACTTGTTTAATAGCAACGGTGTTGGTGTTATTAAATATATAAATAATCTAAATTTAGTAAAATATATTTAAGGAAATATTGAATTTAGAGGAAAAAATAATGTTCATATTGTAATGCATTATATATTGGGCAAACGAAGAATGTAAACATCAACTGTGATGTCTCAAATAGGCTTCGAAACGGCTCAACGGATAAATTTGAGGGTTTAAAAACAAGGACTTTTAATTTAAATATTAGTGTATACTTCATTTTGATATCTTGCAGAGCTCAGAAAATATTAGTGTAAATTTTCCTAAATCCATTGAATTGCAGAGTGAAATATGGCGTGAAAACCAAGTGCGAGTTAAAAGTCCTATTAGGCGTTCCCATACCATCATCCCACTTATTGTATTATTATAAGAGAAAGTTTGGCAGCATGAGAGATAGAGAAAGAGAGGGGGTCGGGAGCTTTCTCACTCCATCTATTGTTGAAAACGTGTGAAAGCAGGACGTGCTCAAAACTAACTGCGAGTTATAAGGTTTTCCGCGAAACGACTATAAATAAATGATGCCGTACTTGAGTTTTTGGGGACAAAATAAAAAGAGCTATTTCCGCGCGATCGAAGTCGGGGGCTTACTAATAAATAAATAATAAGTATATATAGCATTTCAAGTTTTTGTACATGGACTTTAGAATGAACTAGATGATTAATTTAATAAGCAACATATTTCCATACATGAGGTATGAGAAAATTCAGGAATTGCATCTGTAGGGTATGAGAGTATATTTATTAATTAGAGCGCTATTTTATTGGTCGCTAAGCCAGCGTCCCGACGCTGTCTGGCCAGGTTTACTCCTCGCCTCTTCCGTAGCGTCGGCTGCGACATCTCGTTCCCTCCCTTTTTTGCCTGGCTTATTTAGAAAGAGGCTACTTTTAATGCCATTTTACAAGTTTTAAGTACTGTGTTATATTTCGTAACACTTTTGTCGTTAACGGCACCACGCAGAAGAGAAGGAGCGGAATAAAAAAAAAGGAAAGACGGCGGCGGGCGCGGCGTAGAGCGGGACAGAAGGACATATTTCTTACGCTATCTCGCGTTATCTTGTCCCGTTTCTCCGTTGCTGCCTTAGCCCATAACCGAGGATTGTGTCCCACAATTGCTAATAAAACATGATACATACCGGCGCGCGCTTCATAGATTACCATATTAAGGTTCCAGTCGCCCGCTCGCGGCCAAGGCGTCGCGTCGGTCGCTCTGCGCCGCGCGAAATCTCTCATATCATCGTCGCTCTTCATCAGCACTGCGTAAAAAAAATACATTACCCGCAATACGCATCACCAGCTGACGGGGGCCGGATGTAAGGGGCTTTCCTTAATTACTCCCGCAAATTCATAAAACACAGCCTATTAACTATGGGGCGCCTTTATTTACTCTTCAACCCTCCGTGTCCAGAAATTGTACGAACATAAGAACAGAATACATGAGAATATTGAAGAACTTTTAAGAAAATTTGTCGTCTTTAGCTATTGATACATTGATTAGATAAATCTTGCTCAGAAAACTGACATTCCGCTACCTTGAAAACAAAACCGGCACAACTAAAAACCCACTTTGTTGGAGAATTTCTATTTAACCAAAGTTCAACTGAATATCAATTATCTCTATAAAATAACACAATCAATATCTTGTACTATTTTTAAATTACATACTTAAGAGTTTTCTTTTCGTTGAACCCATGTTATAGAAACGAGCAAAATCGTTCATTCCCGGAGCCACACAGTCTTTTTGATGATTCACCGCTCATTTTTTATCTATAATTAATTAACAAAAATGATATATATTTTTCGTATTTTTAATGAATAAATAATTGTAAAAGTAAAATAAATGACTCAACATTCTTTACTCTTATAATTGAGGTATTGGATAGATTCGGATTTTCTTTTTAAAAGAACAAAATTTAATTAAATATCCATGTATGAAATTGCAAAGTAATTATTTATTACTCTGCCTCCCGCATCCATCTGTTCAAATCCCTTCCTATTATGGAAGTGGTATGGAGTAAAAAGAAAGGAGACAGCATTTGAGCCAGGGGCATTAAAACTCTGACTCTACGTCGCGCCTTGGGTGGTTCCCAGTTTTGGATAGAGTTGGCGGCATTGGGTGGTGTACTTCCCCAATCAATCCCTACCAACATCTGAATCCTTCAGTACACGTAAAGGCTTGAAACAAGGAGATGTCCTATCATGCTTACTTTTCAACATAGCCCTAGAAAAAGTTGTAAGAGATGCTGAACTGGAGATTAGAGAATTATAGTGCTAATAGGAAGACAGGAGAAATCAATAAATTAGAGTCTGCAGCATCTAAATTAGGGTTAAAATTAACTACAATAAAACAAAATACACGAAAACCTCCAATTCTGGAAATATTTCCATGAATTATATTAACATTGGAAAAGTTAATAAATTCAAGTACTTAGGAGCAATACTTGTGACAACAACTCCATAGAAATTAACCACAGAATAAACCAAGGATGCAAACGTTACTAGAGCCTAAAAGGGTTAATGATGTCAACCCATGCAAAAATCTAACCTTCACTCAGGCAGACGGAAGTAGAAGGAAAAGAAGACCCAAGCTGAGATGGATAGATGGGGTTTTTAAGGATCTACAAACCCTGAAAGTCAAAGCAAAAGTATAAGAAAAAGAAGACCCAAGTTAAGACGGATAGACGGGGTTTTGAAGGATCTACAAACCCTGAAAGTCAAAGCATGATGAATGGAAGCACAAGATAGAAACAGATGGGATGTTATCATTAAGGAGGCTCAGGCTGACAAAGGGCTGTAACGTCGATCAGGAAGAAGATCAATCCCTACCAAGAAACTGCCTGTAATTTCTGGGAAGATAAATGTAGGTGGACCAATCAGAATTGCTGCAAGGAAGAGTCACAAATTAAAGGATGAACAATCATGAAAAAATTCTCCAGATACTTACTGTGCCAGAAGCATTAACTTCTGTAGGGAAAATATGCATTGAGAGTCATCCTGATGATTGAAAAGTAACAATGAAACAATTACTGGATAAAAATCTTTAGTTTTTATCATCATCCTTCCGTGTGTTTCTATTTTGGTTTAAAATATAAAGTTACAGTTCATAAAATGGGTTCAGTAAGAGGAGTATATAATTTATAAAAGTAGAAGTAATAAGTAGCTACTTTGAACTTGTGTATACTCTCTGTACCGTGGTGTTTCTTTGACGTAACTAAACCCGAGCGTAACCGATGTGACCCGAGCATTTCATGAAGAGCGCTGCTCACGGCTGTTATAAATATGGTTATTACGGTTTTTTTACAATACAGCAGAATAATAATTAAATTTTATTAGATGAGTGATTAATAATTTTAATGACAAATTATTTCGATAGCGGTACTTGCTATGATTATCAGTGACGAATCGACGACCTCTGAAGACACAGTCGGGGATTTCTAAGGATAAAGTACTACAAGCCTAAAATATGGATAAATCGCGAAATACGGACGGAATTTGTTCCAGGTTGGGAAGGTAAGGAAATCTTTTTGATTCCTCCCCCTCCCACCGAGAAGATCTTAATTGCATTTGAAGGATTCATGCAGAAGGGGGATTACCTTAGTCTCTCTGTATTCTGAGCTCAGGTCCCCAAGGAGTAGCAATCCGGACAAAGCCTCGACTTCAATCTTATCTCATAATCTCGAAATTCCTTTTTAAATCTCGGAGCGGAGGAAAAATGTGTCCCTTTTTAAGTAACTTTTGTGTGTTACGCAAGAATTTTATTTATAATAACTAAACTCTAGTATCATAGAAATAGTTTCATATAATTGCTGTTGTATGAAATAATATGATCGTCCCCTTATATTAAATACTTCATGATTATTAAAATAAACTGTACAATCCCCGTAATTTGAATGACTAATAAAATCAAAAATCTTTCACCTAAGAAAGCCGAAGATTCAATTTTTTGATGTAATTTCCAGAATCATATCAGTCATTAAATATTAAAAACTCGAATGCTTCGTTCTTTTTTATATAAATAAAGCTCCACTTGTAAATTATTTGAGGTAAAAATCGTTGAACAACAATATTTTATAGTTTACAATTTCTAGATGATTTATATGAATTTTCTTAGAGAGCTTAACCAATAATAAACAAACCAGGTTTCGATCCCTGATTCTTTTAGGTGCAATTTCCGATTATTACAGTACAGCAGACGTATCCACACTGAAAAAAAATGTCCATGATATAAGTCTTAATGTTTGTCCCTTACAATTTTCTGTATCATTCATCCGATTGTCATGAAATTTTGGTGTATTGTAATTCTCCTTACAAGAGAAAATTTCTATCGTTTCAAGATTTAGGTTCCTTCCTTCCCCCTTTCAGCCTAAAACAAAGTCCTACTCTAAGACATACAGAACTTGCAAATGGATAACGCAGCCTGTTAAACAAGATAATTAAACTTCTGTTCAGCCGGAAATAATGTTTAAGTTTAACTAACATTTTATTTAAGTAATAATGTTTGCGGAATACGACTCTCGTGCCAGAGATGTATTTTTATGTAAGTAAAAGTTAGCTATGTGATGCGACATTAGGGGAAAAACAAAAAGTATGGTTAGTTGAATAAAATTTTATCAAGTCAAAGAAAGTAGAAATGCTTGATATGAAGCTCAAGTAGGAGCTTTATAACGTAAGAAATAAAAAAGTATATAAATATGAAGTCATTAATAATACAAAAGGGTTTTAAAGTCGTAGTGCAAAGTATTTAAAATTATGACTCTGGCGCTCAAGATTGATTTTTTGTAACTATATGTTGTTTATCCCGTGCGAAATTTGTGAGAAATAATTAACAAACTATGAGTACTTAAATAAAATTTTATTTTTAGCTTAACAACTGTATAATCATATGTAATGTTTTTTTTCGTTTCTATAAATATGCAAAATGTTTTGTAAGTCCCAGTTGAGATCGATTGTATAAAGACCAGAGCCACACCCACTTAATTTTATTTTTCCTCGATATGTATTTGTATCTATGAACTATTAATAAACCAAAAATTTGTTGAGTAAAGTCGTGAGTGAAGGAAAGGATTTAAAATTAATGACTCTGGGCGCGCATAGATTTGATTTTTTTGTAACTATATGTTGGTGATAATTCCCGTGTCGAAATTCGCGAGAATAAATGATAAACTATGAGTACCGTTTATTTATGAGAATTTGATTTAAGATTTTAGCCCCCCCGCCTTAACAGCTATTAGATCAGGTCGTGTTTTTTCGTTTCATAAATAAGCAAAATATGTTTGTAAGTCCCAGTTGGGAATTCGAGAGTTGTAAATACAGACCAGAGCCACACACGCATAACCCAGCTTCTTAATTGTGGTTATTTCCTCGATAGATGTATTATTTGGAAATAACAATCTTATGCACAATATCAATTCAGAAGGAGACAAAAGAGAAAAAAGGTGTTTTCGTTTCGGACCATAATTTTGTAACTTGGTAGTTTCCTTGCCAGTACCCGGTTGAGCAACCTGAGTGGCAATAGGACTTGTAGAGGAAAAAGCTAAAACTGGAAAGCAAAACCAGTGAATGTGTTTAGGGCTAGTCCATCTCTCAGTATAAGGACATTTTTGTCATTTTTTAATGTATAGACGTATCCTATTTCCTAAAACGAGGACTATGGAAAAACAGATAAATCTAAATTTAACATTTATTATAGTTTCCAAATCTTCTTCTGACTCCACTAATACTACAATATCATCGGCAAACCTTAGGAAATTTATTTCTTCTCCTCGCAGTATGATTCATTTTCCATGATCCTTTTCTAACTTTATTCATCGTCTTTTCTATATATAATTTAAAAAACATGGGCGACAGACTGCATTCTTTGCTTACTTCTGTCTACATTTCTACCGCCTTTTATTCATCTTCAATTTTAATTACTGATGACTGCCTTCGCTGAGATTATGTATAAGTTCTTTTTTCTTCCTGGTGAAAGTCGTAATAGTTTTGTTCCAGTTCACGTTAATCAAAGGCTTTTTATATATCTAACAAATGCCAATGAACGAAGGCCGTTTTTCTTGTCATGTCTTCTAAA